>WHVA01000117.1:0-252500 GCA_015179125.1 Gautieria morchelliformis | reverse complement strand
GCGGGTGCCAGTCGCGCCCTAAGGTGCGCGGCGTAGTCCGCGCATGTTGGCAATCGTCCGGGGACGATGGCGAGGGCGTCCTCCCATCCCACGATCATCCAGTGCTCCTGGTCTATGGAGCACGGAGAATGTCTGCGGCCCCTTGTCTCGGGGCCGTTCTGCGTTGTGGACGTTGACGGGTCAACGTCCATCCCATCTTTGGGGGCATCATCTTCGTGGGTAGATGATGGTGGTTGCTTCCAAGAAGCGATGCGCCCTCGGAAAGATCCGAGGTGAAAATTTAACCGCGCCGTGGCCGGCGCGTCACGTGGTCTCACGTGACAGACCGTCTAGCGGCGTCTGGGGAGGTCGCGTGGCTTGCCCACCCCCCGAAGCTCTAGTAGCTATCTAGGGCTTCAAGGTCCTTGCAGGACGACATGGGTTCCCATGTCACGTCGCCTAGGGTCCAACGGACCTGGAACTCCAGGTCCGTCGAGTTTATCCATCGATGTGCGATAATCTCGTCGACGAGCCACTCCTCGTCGTCATTTGCTCCGAAGTCATAAAATGACTTGGCCTCAGCGAAGGGAACAATTCGTCGTTGTTAGCCTCGTATCGCCGTACGAGGCTGGAATGGAAGACCGGTGAAATGCGACGGCTTTTCAGTTCGTCGGAAAGATCGAGGGGTCACCGTCGAGGCGTCGTTGTGAGCCTCGACGACGCGGTACGGTCCGATGTACCGCGGGACTAGCTTTCTGGCTCTTCCTTTCGGGAGAGTTAGGTTTTGTGTCGAAAGGTAGACGCGGTCGTTGGCCACGTACCTGTCGCTCGCCATACATTTCTTATTTGCGTGAAACGTTTGCGTCACTCGATGCCTATGATTGCATCGTGTGCTGCCATCAGGTTCCATTTTGCCTGATGTGCGAATCGGGCCACCCCCTTGAACGGGGTGTCCGCGGATATGGGGAGGTCTATCCACGGCATATAGCCGTGGTTCAGCTCGAAAGGTGCGAATCCTGTGGTCGCGCTGGATGTTGCTGTTGTGGGCGACCTCAACCATTGGGCATTTCACTGCCCAATCCTTCTGATCGTCTCTGATGACCACGCGCAATATCTGGCCGATCGAGCGGTTTGCCCGCTCGGTGGCTCCATCCGTTTGTGGATGGAAGGCAGTTGACATGAGGAGCTTAGTCCCATGAGTCGCTGGAGTTCACGCCAGAAGATCGACGTGAACTTTGAGTCTCTGTCCGAGACGATGGAGTCGGGAACTCCGTGCAGTCGGATGACCTCTTTCAGAAACAGCCAGGCTACTCCCTTGGCTGACACGCTCGTCGTGGTTGGCACGAGGTGTACAAGTGACGTTAGTCGGTCGATGACTACCATCAGGTAGTCACAGTCGTTGGACTTGGGCAGGGGCCCCATGAAGTCGATGCCAATCGACTGCCACGGCATATCCGGAATGGGTAGGCTGTGTAGTAGGCCTTTGGGCCGTTGTGGCCCGGTTTTCGTCATCTGACACCTCGCGCACGATGTGCAGAACGCTTCTATGTCTGGATTCATGCCCGGCCACCAATATGCTCTTCGAAAATAGTTCGAAGTCTTCAGATGGCCGTAGTGGCCGACTATCTGATGTGCCCGATCAATGATAATTTCGATCAGCCTCCTTCCCCCTTGAAGAACAGAGCGGGGGACAGCAATGACGTCTCTCTTGAGCTGATTCTTAGTCCAGATCAGCCCATCCCGGATCCCGAATCTCAGGTGCGCGTCCGGGTGCGCCATGATCTTTGTGAACATGGTGTCCCTATGGTACGCATCTCATAGGACCTTAGACAGGTCTACACCTTGCTCGACGATCCGGCGCAGGGGTGTGCCGTCATTCCCTGCGGCGATGGCTCTGACGTCATCGCCGTCGTCGCTGGACGTGGCAACGATTGTGGTCTCTGGTGAGCCCTCATTTAATGCGGCGGCTTCTGTTACTCTCGCCTCTGTCTTCTCAGCGAGGCGTTTAGAGCATCTTGTCGCCGCTGTTCGCAGCTTGACATACCGGTCGGTGGGCAATAACTCACCATCCGGGTCTAAACGCGCATCCGCGTTCACGAAGATGTGGTCCGGGTGATTGTCATCACTCGTGTCGCTCTCGTAGTAGCGCGACAGGCAGTCCGCTACCTTGTTCTCTACACCGTCTACATGAACGGTGTTGAAATTGAACCGGGATAGAAACTCCCACCATCTGACCTGTTGGTCAGACAGGCTCTTTTGGGTCTTGAAGTACTTGAGTCCCTTGTGGTCTGTGACGAGGGTGAACCTTCGCCCCAGCAGTTTGTCCTCCCATTTCATGAGAGCCTCGAGCACCGCGATCGTCTCGTGCTCGTGAGTCCGGTAGTGTTGCTGAGCAATGCTGAACTTCTTTGACAAGAAGCCGGCTGGTCGACAAGTTTTCCAGTCAGGACCTTGGCCGTAGACCGCACCGACGCCGGCTTTTGATCCGTCGGTGATCACCCAGATCGGCTCTGGGCACCTTGCGTCTACTGGACACAGGATCGGGGCCTTACAGGCCAACACCTTAATGCTTTGCCAGCATTTGTCGAGCAGTGGTGTCCATTCGAATGGACGGTTATTACGCGCACAGCCCGATAGCGGGGTGGTATATGCGCTAACATCCGGCATGTAGTGTGCCAGATACTGTACGAGCCCGAGGAAACGCTGGACGTCGTTGAACGTCCTTGGCCTGCGCCACTCGCGGATGCGTTGCATCTTATCCTCGTCGGCATGTACCCCTCGGCCATCGATCATATGGCCGAGGCACTCCATTCGGATGGAGTAGAGGTCCACCTTTTTCTTGCTCAGAAAGAGGTGGTTCTTCCTCAGTCTGTCAAAGACGATGTAGAGGTGCTCTTTATCCTCTTGTATTGAGAGCGAGAATATGAAGATGTCATCCATGTATACATGGACGAAGCGACCTATGCAGTCGCGGAAAATGGCTGTCATCAGCCGTTGGAATGTTGATGGGGCGTTACAGTCCCCCATCTGTATCACCTGGCTCCTGAAGGTGCCGAGGATCGTGGCAAAGGCTGTCTTTGCTATGTGATCTGGATGGATCCGGATCTGCTCGTATGCTTCTGACATATCGAGTTTAGTTCGATATCGGCAGCGAGCCATGTCGCTGCGTATGATATCCTGATCCGGGAAGGGCGTGATGTCCTTCACCATGTTTTCGTTCTGCTGGCGCAGATCGAAGATGGTTCTCAAGGTACCGTTCTTCTTCGGCACACACAGCATGGGCACCGCCTGCTGCGCTACTGCCGGAATCCACCACTTTGCAGGGGTGTATCGTTCTATCTTTGCCGACAGTTCCTCTCGGAAGTGTTCGGGGCATTTCGGTAGTCGATACCGCATGTGCTTGTTGGGATAGATGAGGTTGATCTCATGGTTGTGTAGAGGACAGGAATTATAGGCAGTAGGACTGGACTTGTTGTTCAAAAGAATAGACTAGAAATTAATTCACTCTCTCAGTGAATTTAGTTGTCACTATAAATATATTATACACTACCTAGAAATTAATTCACTACAGAGAATTTCTAGGTCAATAAATCGAAGGACCACTAGACTAATTTACTTGCCTCTCTCAGTGATTTAGTTGTCACTGAGAGAGGGGGAAATCTGTCTCACTGTGCATGTACTACTACCCGGCCCTTTAGCGCCCAAGAGCTCGCGCATCGAAGTCATTTCAGACTCCGCTGGGTGCAGCCGCCTGTGAAAATAGAAATAACAAAGTGGAATGGAGAGGTAGAGAGTAACTGGAAAATTTCGAAAATAAACAGAGAAATGAATGCATGGTACAAGAACAATATGAGAAGAAATTGAAACACCATACAGTAAATTGAATATATTATGCTTGATTTTGGTGCAGGAGCATAAATGCACCCAACAGGTTGATCTCCCGCAGTGGCGGGAGTTCTAATGGAATTCCACTGACTAGGTCAGTGATCCTTTCCATCCATTCCTCGCGGAGGCGAGGAAGGTCATCATCCGTGAGGATGATGGTAGTGGTTGGCTTAGAAGCCATTAGGCGTTGTTGGCGTCTATTAGGTCCCGCGGCGCACGGGCCCGCTTTCCTCTTTCCTATCACTTTCACCGTTAGGTGAGAGCGTCTCTCCCTACGACTGTAGGGTGAGTTTGAGGACGAGTCGTTCCGCGACTCCTCCTCCTGGCTTCAATGAGCCAGGTTCGGCGTCGGCGCTTGGGTGATCCTGCTCACCCATGGCCCTTTGTCCTCGTTCTTCGATTTGTCGTCGTTGAATGAGACCTTGCCCGTGGGGATCACCTCGTTTCCCTTGCAGATCGTCCCTGGGCTCGAGAAGTCCAGGGTTATGCCGAATCTCCTTAGGAACGGTGTCCCTAAGATTGCGTCGTAATATTCGACGTTTGCTATGTTGAAATATTTGTCGTATGTCCCACGACCAAACTTGATGGTCGTGTTCGTTCCATAGTTGATCGTGGAACGGCTGCCTATGCAGGCTAGCTGCAGCGTGATTGGTTGCTCCAGGGAGAACATCTTCATCCCTGTAGCTCACATGAACTCAGGGGACAGCAGTACCCCTTCGCTGCCGCTATCTAGCAGGCAGTGGGCTTTTACGCCGTTTATTTCCCAGTACCCCGATAGGGTACAGTTCTCACTACGCGGACGTGTTGGCCACGTTCTGTGTTTGCTTCGGTGGTGATACACCGGCTCGGACGCCTTGTCTGGCGTGGTCGATGTGCGTGCCGCCATGACTTTCGTGGCGGTTTCATCTTCCAGCGCGAATCTGATCGCGCTGGACCTGTAGGTGGTGTCCTCCACCTCTTCGTCCCATTCATAGTATTGGGACGGCTCAGGGTCCCACTCTTCAGCGGGTGTGTCTCCGTTATCCGGAGTGGCATTGGGTTGGGGATCACCCTCCCCTCTTCATCAATCTGTTGAAGAGAGTTTTGATCGGGATCTGTCTCCGGATCCTCGGCTTCACCGTCGTGCCTCACGGCCGCTGTCCTTATACCGGACCTAAGCCGGGGGCATTCTGCCTTCTTGTGGCCAGGTTGGCCGCATTCAAAGCATGTGGTGTTGCTTTGGCTGCCGCTGGGCCTGTCATTGGGCCGGCCCGATGTTTTCGTCGGTGGGGCAGGTTGCGGGGACAATCCTGACGCTTGAGGCTGTTTAGCTTCAGGCGGGCGTCCAGCTTGTGCTGGGCGTGAGGGCGGTAGCCGTTGACCTGTTCCGCTTCTTGCGAACAGGCTGGGCTTGGTCAGGCCCGTTTGTGTCAACGGCTTGCTCCCTGTGAGCCGGGCGGCGCTTGCCGTTGCTGCTGCGCTTTCTGCGCGGCGCATCCCCATGTTATATCGGGATGCCTCCTCGATCATCCGGGCCATCTCGAAGAGTTGCTCTATTGAGCTGCTCTCGGCATTATAGCCCTTTTTGAGGACCTCGTTGCGCAGCGCCGATACGAACCGTCTCCGGAACGTGTACTCGTCTGGCGGCTGTATCATACGTGCCACGTATTTCGTGAGCTCGTTCAGCATCTCCTGAACGGTTTTCATGCCTTGCATGACCGCGTCGAACTTATTCGATGCGTGATGGTATGTCAGTGTGTGCAGGAACCTCTTTTGAAGGCCTTGCATCACAGATTCCAGCGTCCAGATGCGGACCTGGCGATCAAAGCGTTCAACGTTTCGAAGGAACCACTCCTGGGCTTCGCCAGTGAGGTGAGTGCCCACATAGCCGACCTGCGTGTCAATGCTGGTTGGCCCTAGGAGGCAGTTCATTTTTAGCCATCGTAGGATGGCTGCCACGAAGATTTCAAACTCTTCGAGGTCCAATCCCCTGCATATGGCTCGGGGTGGGCCAACTTTACGCCGGCCTTCGCTAGCACAGACTTCTCCGGGTCTGTGTCCGCGGCGTCTGCTAACGCCACGCGGATCATCCGTGTGATCCCATCATACGGCTCCGTTGGTACGACGTCGGCCTGGTCAGGGATTCCTGGCCTTCCGTTGGGGCCATGGATCGCTCGCGTGGTTGTGATGCCACGCGGGGTAGGCTGTTATATGCCCTGACGGGCCCCGGGCCCGGATCGGGCTCGGGATCGGGAGCATTTTGTGCTCTCGGTTCCGGGGGTGTTTTGTGCCTGGTGTCCCCGGTCAGCCCCGCGTTGCGGATCCGTAGCCTGCTGTTGTAGGCTGCGCGAGCTTGCCGTGCGTCCTGCATGGCTTGCATGAGCTGCTCGTCGGGAAACTGAGCGGTGTGGCTGTGGGCCACCGTCTCTTCAGCGTTCTTGGCTAGTAGCTCGAGTGCCCGTGTGTGGCGGCGCGTGGCTGCGGCTTCTTTACGCTGCCAGTGTGCGACTTCAAGCTCTAAGCTCTCGGTCGTCGTTTCAGAGTCAGGCTCTGAGGCGACCTGATCCCTAACGATCTGTTGGATCGTTTTACGGCTGTCCGTTGGGGCAGCCAGCTGCTCCTGAGGTTCGTTCCCGAACCTTATGTCCTGTTCGACCGGGACGGTTGGCGGTGGCATTCGCTGTTTGTCTCGCTCCTGTCAGCGCGCGTCGCGACTGTGTTCGTTAGCTGCGGACTGTCGCGAGCTCGGACGAGTTGCGTCGCGTTCCCCGCGTGGGCGGAGTGCTTTCTGGACGTCCTCCAGCGTGGCTGCGTCTTGCAGCCTGATCTCCTCCGCCTGGTGGAGTTCCTTGCCGATTGCCATTAGGGAGGCGGTGGCGTTGTCAAGCTGCGATGCCAGCTGATCGTGCTTGTGGCGCGTCAGCGTGCTTCGGTGCAGCGTAGCCTGCACCTGTTTGTTCAGGGCCTCTGCCGTCTCGTGGTCGATGGCGTGAGCCCTCAAGCTCTTGCGACTAGAGCTTGAGTATTCCGAGTCCTGACCATCGTCTGGGGCTCGTCTCTTTTGCCGTCGTCCTCCTTCAGGGACGATCGTCATCGCTCTACTTCGTGAGCGTCGGTTTGAGTCGTGGCTTTGTGCCCGTCTCGACGTTGTTGCTCTACCGTCTGACGACAGCGAGAATTCTCTGCCCTTTCCTTTGTCCTCGGGCAGAGGGAGATGGGGGGCGGTGCTGGCTTGTCGCTCGGCGTCGTCTCTTCTTCGGCCACGCTCGACGAGACGTGGTCGGGGTTTTCCTCGTTCTCTACTGAGTGGACGAGGGCGGTGAGATCAACGATCTCTCCGTCTTCTATCGTCCTGGTCTCTTGGTCCAGGATAGCGTCAGCCGTCGTGTCGCTGGGCTGCGCCTGGGGTGTGGACCTCGAGCTCGTCGCTCGTGTCCGTCTTCGACTGCGTGGAATCATCATGCTCGCAGCCGACAGTAGAGGGTCTACTGGAGGGTCTCAACGATGTTTAGTCGTCGATGCAGCAATCCTTTTCAAGATTGCTTCGAATCCACTATCGGTTGGTCGCGTGGCGATCAACCGCAGGATAGTTCAAAAAGGTGTAAGGATGTCGATCTTAGGACCTTGTATCACAAGGGCATTGCAGAACTTGACCAATGAGTGGTATTCTGAATGCTACGTAGTGACAGGTAAGAGTAAGATGCAATGGGAACCGCTGGCCGGTTCCCACGCATAAACTATACAGTGGGTCCCTAAGGGGCCCACTGGGATTATGTAATAACTATTGTACATGTAGATACATGGGTTATTTACATGGAGGGGGTGACTGGTTCTGAGCTCTGACAGCAGTATGTGCTCTGCAATCAGTGGGTGGTGTCATTACCTCCTGCTCCTCCCTCGCACTTTCATGCACCCGCTGACGGTTTCTCTCTGGAGTATATGGATCCCTGAGAAATGCAGGCATAAGAGTAGAAAGAGAATAAAGATGTCAATATCAGCCTTACATTGCAAGCAGATTAAGGCAAACTCAGGGGAATCTATTGACCTCTATTTAAAATAGAAACAAAAACAAAATTAGCTTAAAAAAGTGAAATTGATAGGAGCATGAAAACATACCCAAGGGAAAACAGGCTGTGAGGGTATCTCAGACTGATTGCAAAGCCACTGATCCTAATATAAATACTTCAAATAGCAGATACAGTTACAAAAACTTACCAGAAAGGGGGGATAACACCCAGGTAGGATAGGCAGTAGTGACAGGACTAATGCCACTTCAAAAGAGCCCAAAAATGCCAAAAAAGAAATTATAGCAAATAACAACATAATAAGCATCAAAAAAAGGCAGATACAATAGCATAACACTCACCAGAAACACCCAGGTAGCAAGGGCAGCAGTGACAGGAAGAATGTCACTTGAAAAGTGCCTAAAATATGCCAAAAAAGCGAAATTATAAATAACAAACATAAAAAAAGGCAGATTCAGTAGCATCAAACTCACCAGAAAGGACCCAGTGTTACAACCGTTCATTTCCGACTTCCGACCCTCAGTTCCGCCACACCTTCCACCCCTCCGATATTTCCGCAACACTTTCCGCCCCTCCGTTATTTCCAACATTCCGCCCCTTGTACATTTCCCTTGTTCTTTCGACTCTATTACTCGGACCAACCGGACCCACCTCACAGTCCATCAAGACCATATATCCGGTCACCCTTGTAGTTCGTTGTCAGATATGTTTTCCCGACCCCTTGTTCTTTGCCATTGTTCTACCTTACCCTGAACCCCCCTTGTAGTCCCATTGTTCCCAATAGTTAGTTTCCCACGCATTGTCTACTCGACTTCCGCTTCCTCCGGAATTTGCTTAGTACCATATCATTACCTGTTGTCTCAGCTCTTTGTATAAAAGCCTGTCATGTATTTCTCTTATTCTGCAATCAGATAATCACCTTTGATACTTGATTTCTTCGCTCCATCTCCTGTTCTTAGTACAGCGAGTCTAGCAAGATCTCAGTCTCTCTCCGCCTTCCGTCTTCCGCCTTCCGCCTCAGTTCCAACTCAAGTTCCGACCAAACCTTTGGTTCAGTACTTTCCGACTTCCGACTCAGTTCCGAAATACTTAGGACGATAGTTCATTGGGGGCGCAACCTATAAGTTGAAGCCGCTGTCCTTTCCAGTTCCAACTTAGTGGAAATCTCGATACGTAACACCCAGGTAGGGTGTTAATGGAAGGGATGCAGGTGGTGGGAGGGATGGGATGGGGTGGGATGATGGTAGGAGGAGGGCAGAGGGGACCGGCAAGCACCAGAGACCGGTTGGTCTGGCCTGGGCCTGGAATTATGAATAGGGAAATGGCTTACATTCATATGCACCACTAACAAAGTCCTAACAACCTTCTGGCTCTATATCTACAATCACATGCAATCCTGGCGCACACACGTGCGCTATCACTCGCATGCGCCTCTAACCGGTGACTTTGACCCTGAGCCGGGTTCCGGGGTCGACCAAGGCACAGATCCGAGATGGAGCGCCTTCTGCGCTCCATAATTCCTGATACATATATTAAACTCCACATGATAAGGTACATACTCAAGCACTGGTGCATACATCATGCACCAGTGGCACTTGTTCACTCCACAACCCCCTTTCCATCTCTATACTAGTATATCTTCATTCCAAGTAGTTAAATAGCTAGCTACTGTACAATAACAATCTAGGCAGTTAATCTCCATCGTTGTGTTCTTATTCTAGCCCATGAGGCTTGTGACTGGATGGTGATATATCAGTCAGTGTCTAGTGTTGTTGCCACTGTGCATGGTGTTTGTGCATACAACCGAAGTTGTGTTCTCATCTCGTTCTCTCTATATCCTTTTACGATCTTACTATTCTCCCACTGTGTATGCAATCCCACCTACAAGACTTTCAACAGATTAAGAGTCTCAAGGTCTCACCGACATCGAGCTACCTTTCCGACCACGCTGTTATTCTACGAGTTCTACTCAAGCGCCATACACGTTCGCCATACAACTATCCAAACGACCCCGTGCCCGTTGTTTACCAAGCCCGACGACTAGTTCCTCGTCGCCTGCCACACTGAACTTGCTCATCATCTTGAGCTCCACCACAGCCACCTTGTCATTTCAGAGCCAGCCATGCTTCAAGGGGTGTTGTCCCACACACGTCAGACACCGCGGGCACATCCACCTCTGCGCATTCTGCATCCTTCAACCTCAGACCCACAGATTTGAAGGGGTGAGACACTTATTACCCCTGTACCCTTGCACACCACACCTTCTCCAACTGGCCAGACCTGCCAGTAACGTTCTCGACGCTGTGCGTGATGTGCCACATCACACAATTGCCGCCATCGTCGACATCGCCCCTGGACTCGCTCATCCGCCGGCCAGCTCGCTCCAAAGGAGCTACAAACTTCATACAGGCCCAATACAACTTGCATCCACCCTTGGGGACTCTCAAGAGGTCCCCAAACCCTTCTGGAGGCCCCTTAAGCCGTGCTTTGCGCACAACTACATCCACTTGCACCTGCGGCCCTTACTGGCTCCATCTCCCCTCTCACGCATCCAGACACGACCCTCATGATCCCCAGAGGCCTTTCCGACCCCCAGGTCCCCTCTCCGTGCATCCTGCGTGACTGCCGGCGATTTTTTCACATATTTCTCACATGCGGCCACCTCCAGACCCACTGCACCTCCTGCACTACTCCATCCACTCGTGCCTGCGGCCCTCATCATTCCCTTCACCATGCCTATATTTTCACTGCTGGCACTGCCCATTCTTGTCCCCCTCTTGCAGGACATCACACCCACATTCAGTGTTCACCCTCCGCACTGTGTCCTTGCCTGCGCCCGCTCCATACATGTCTGCACCACATGCTGACCCCACTCCACTCTTCTTGTTAGCCAACTTCACTCAATTATGTGAAGATCTGACTATGTCCGCACCCACCATCACTGACGCTGTCCTTCCATATTGACGCTGCATCATTTTTCTTATCTTCAACACATTGCCTGACAATTTAGCTTCATTCATGCAAACACAATCAAAACCTCAATACTCGGAGTTGATAGAGTTTGAAGGGGTGTGCTGTTAATCGTCATAACTTGCCATGTTAGTATAGCCTGCAGCACAAACCGGCACTATCTCGGTGCTATCCATGTTCAGATGCAACTCCTATCTAGTTCCCACTCCACTGACCCCTGACCGAGCACCCATACCTTTGACACTCGTATAAGTAGCTAACCCAGTAGTTACAACAAATCTATTGGTTTCAGCCCTTTCAGCTGCACTGCAGCTCCGTTTAGTGTTACAGCTAGAGTTAGCTAACACTCGAGTTCCATCTGTTTCTGCGCTCAGCGCACCGAGTTCTGTTCCAGCCTTCGTCTCTCTCCATCTCCCTCCTCGCATTATAACAACAGTGTTGAAAGTCTTGTAGGCGGGATTGCGTATGCAGTGGGAGAATCGTAAGAGCCTAAAAGGATATAGAGAGAACGAGATGAGAACACAACTTCGGTTGTATGTGCAAACACCATGCGCAGTGACAACAACACTAGACACCGACTGATATATCACCATCCAGTCACAAGCCTCATGGGCTAGAATAAGAACACAACGATGGAGATTAACTGCCTAGATTGTTATTGTACAGTAGCTAGCTATTTAACTACTTGGAATGAAGATATACTAGTATAGAGATGGAAAGGGGGTTGTGGAGTGAACAAGTGCCGCCGGTGCATGATGTAAGGTAGCAGCCATCCAAACTCAGCTACCCTTAAGCGCCCGTTAACCCTACTTAACCCTATTATGTAAGCGGCCAAAATCGATAGTTCAAATTTGGGGTTTAGGTATTTAATTGTAATTATAACAGTTCTACACTGTGCTGGCATTGTGGGCTTGTTCCACTGATTTGAGAATACTCTCTGGGATGACCCGATGCCCCCTGTACTTTTTATTCACCCAGGTGGCCTTCTCACCATCCAGTCCCTTTTGGTAGACATCCATAAAACATGCAGAATGATTGGCAAACCTGTGGTTCTTAAAATAAGTACAGAGAAAGTAGTAAATGTATGTCTCACCTGCGTATCTGGAGCAGGGTCACTGAATCAAGGCATTCTTTAACATTATGCTCCATCTCCTCAATACTTTTTGTTGGTGGTAGCATATGGTAGCGGTACTTAGCCCGGTCCCAGCATTGTTCAATAAAATTCAGTTCACAGTGGAACTTCGGATAAAAAAATGCAATGTGGCCATAAGCTTCCACAAGCTCAAACAGTGCTGGTTTCTGGTTCTGGAAATCTGGCTGATTGAAAAGAATCCGACGGCAGCAACAGGCCCCCTTTGGATTAGCACATTTAAAACCTTTACACTCGGCATGAAGGTTGGCCTCTTCTTTGAAACCACGCTCTGAAAGAATAACACTCATACCCTTGAACCATCCAGGCATTGTCGGATGGTCCTCTGGATAATAAAAAACTTGCTGTTTGCCATTGGGAAGCTTTCCAGGTCGCATTTTACACTTTCCATGCCTCCCATTCCAGATCTTGGCATTCTTTGGCATGTGATGTGCTGAAAGGGCATCATCTGCTCATTTTTGATGGCCTGGTGCATTGTCAAATCCAAATGCAGCAATTGAAGTGCCACCAAAGTTGTCTTCATGAAGTTTGATGGCAAGTTCAGTTTGTACGCAGAGATCCGCACAATCAAAATAGCCATCTCGTCCCTTGCCAGCCTTGAAATAGATCCGGGCCTCTTTTGTCCTTCCAAAGCTTATGAGTGACCATCTACCAACCATAAGAGAAACACACTCACTTATCCTTTGATTTGAGCCAGCCTAGATCAGGTGAACAGAAATCCGAGACCATTATAGAGACACCCTCCCCCTTCTTGACCGGTTCTGGTCTTTCACCCTCATGAACCCAGCGGCCCTTGCGCCAATCATTAGCATAAAATGTGGATTCATCATGAGTCCATAGAATGGCTCGCTTTTCAGCAGGAAAGGTAGGCATCGCACGGGGTGGAATTGATACATTATCATTTGTCCATGTCATCATTCGCTCCTCGAGTTTTGCCCATACTGGCAGGAATATCTCTTGACGATATTCCACAACATCCTCACGCTCATGCCCATCAATGTACATGCCAGTTGGCTGCTTGCCATATCAGTATTTCATGGCATGCATCCATTGCCATGCCGTACGTTCACTTGGGGTCTTCTTGAGCTTCAAACAAGCTTTGACTTCTGGAGTACTAAGGTACTGGATGATATCCATTGCTGATAAGTACTTTTTTCCCACCCCTTGCAGATGAAGATGAATATCTTCTGCAAGATCCTCATCATGCAGTCGTGACTTGTTGTGACATCCATACAGACTGACTGGCAGCTGCGCATTGTCTTCCAGGAACTCCCACACCCAGATGCGCAAAGAACGTGCAAGCCCTTTCCCCTTTCCAGCACCAGTTGCAGCCAGAAGTGAAGCTTCTTGCCAGCCAGCACCACTGGGTGCCATGTAATGCCGCAAGAATGCAAGCATCACAGTGATCCAGCCTCGAAAGACCATATTAAGCTGCTTATCCACTGCTCTTATTGCCAACAGGTGGATTGCATCTTCGAGGATCTTCGACTTTGGTTTTGGAGGTGTCCACTGGTGTTTCATGTTCACAGGTGCATTCTCTGTTCCTTCCTCTCCAGGTTCACCTTCTTCTTCCATAATTTCACTTTGGTCCTCTTCTGCTTCCTCCACCTCTTGTGCTGTCCCCTCCTCTGCTGCCATCAGCTCTGGCTCTGGCCCCTCCTGCTCCTCCTCCTCCTGCTCCTCCTCTGCCACTATTGGTATTTCCACCGGCTCTGGCTCCTCCTCCTCCTCCTCCTCCTCCTCCTCTGCCACTATTGGTATTTTCACCGGCTCCGGCTCCTCCTCCTCTGCCACCATTGCTGTTTCCACCGGCTCCAGCTCCTCTGACACAGTTGCGTCTGACTCCTCATTCACAGTAAGCTTTTTTTGCGTCTTTTGCCACTGTCTGATGTCAGAGTACCCAGCTTTGCACAACTTCTGTGTGGCCTCTCGGATCCTCTGGGCATGACCTTGCTTTGTGCGAGCCTTGGGGTTCACCTTGCTGTAGTGAGTTGGCCGGGTTTTGGACCTGCAAGCTGAAATGAAGCTGTTCATGGCAGTTTGCAACCGGTGTGAGAATTCAAGGAGTTCTGCCTCATCTCTAATTTCGAGTTCATCAGGGAATGATTCCACTGATGTAGAGAATGCAGAGGAACAGTTACTGTGCAAGTAACTGGTAGAGCGATGAAGCTGACCTGAGTCCGAGTCTGAGTCACTAACACCCACGGCAGATACATGATTCTCAGCTTCCAGGGTCTCTGAACAACCTGCCGGGTCAAAAGTAACACCATCTGATTCATAAAGTTCGCTCTGCAAGCTCTATATAAGCACCGGTGAGCTTTTCTCATATTCATTTGCAAAATAATGAAATATTCACATTTCTGGCCCATTTTCCGAGATTTTGCAACCTTCTCTTCACTGAAGCCTTTATTCTAGGCATGTTAATGAATATAGCGATGTAAAACAGCTTAAGGGGTGTCCTAGAGTGTGCTAGAGCATCCTCACAAGCTGGTCCTCACACGATTTCAAACTCTGCTGGGTATTTCCAGGTGGCCGATATCTGTCAGGTCAGAAATGGTCGACCCGTTCCATGGCTCTAAAACAACGTTTAAAGACGGTTTCAAGAATAATTTTTTTTTCTCTTCTGTGTGACAATGGTCAGGTATTTTAGTTAAGTAAAACCACTAAGTTCTTTGTATGTATACTAGAAATGATTCTATGGTCACTAATTTATTTATTTGTCCAAGTGTGCAATGCAGTAGGCAGCCTACCGAGGCAGCCAGAATCGGCGCTTAAGGGTAGCTGAGTTTGGATGGCCGCTACCTTATGCACCGGTGCTTGAGTATGTACCTTATCATGTGGAGTTTAATATATGTATCAGGAATGATGGAGTGCCTTCCGCGCTCCATCTCGGATCTGTTCCTCGGTCGACCCCGGAACCCGGCTCAGGGTCAAAGTCACCGGTTAGAGGCGCACATGAGTGATAGCACGCGTGCATGCCCTAGAGTGCACCAGGATTGCATGTGGTTGTAGGTATAGAGCCAGAAGGTCATTAGGACTTTGTTAGTGGTGCATATGAATGTAAGGTTCAATTTCCCTATTCATAACACTCCCCTTCAAGCTTGATGTACTCCCAGAGTCTCTGGGATACAGAAATGCTTGCAAAAATCGGTGAATAGGTGGAAAAAATCGATGGGGTGCCGTGATAAATGAAGTCAGGCATCAGGAAGTGATAATGAAGGCGTGGTGGTGGCCGTCTCGTGGGAATGAATGCCGAAACCATCAATATGCGGCAAAACTTCCTTGGGGTTAATGCCTGTGCTGATGGGGCTCTAAAAAAGTGATGGATGCTGGTAAAGAATGGAATTTGATGGGGAAAATGATTCTGGATCAAAAAACAATGGAAAAGCCGTGAAAATGAATGGCCAGGAGGCCGGTATCAAGGTACAGATCGGGGTGGAGCTGTGAGGTGTCTGAGCGGGGTGGCATGCCTGGTGCAAGTTACGATCGTGAGGAAATGAAAACTGCGCTGCAAGCGCGACTTGTGCGACAGAAGGAGGGATCTGAGGCATGCTTGGCAGCTCACATACATGTGTATGCTCCCCGTGAAGGGTGCGCCATCGTCCATGCTGTCCTGGGAAGATCTGGAGCGCGGGTATGACGATGCATGGCGTTGAGTGGCGTATGAAGCTTGTGCACCATCCAGGAATGTCTAGAGACATCTTGAGAGTCCCTAGAAACGAATACAAGGCACTGTGTGCCTGTATAAAGGTTGAGGCTCCCCTTGAGTGAGTTTGCTGGTGGCTGTGCGAGTCCAGCGGCGTCGACGGTGTTGATGGCAAGCGCGTGAAGTGACATGCCTTGTACGACATCGGTTCGATGTCAGGGATATGGCAATGTACTACGTAATGTTCCCCTGTGGGTCCTGTGAGTCCATGGATTGATGGTGCGTGGATTTTGCACATGGACCGGTGCACTGGCGATTTATGGCCTAAGGGATATGGGACGGCTCCCCTTGAAATACGGCTGGGTCTAAGGTGATGAAGGGGCCGCAATGGTTGCTTGATACATGAAGGGTGCTGAAGATCGAGATGACGAGCATGCTCAATGCGGTATGCGACGAAGAGCGTGATGTTGTGGTTTCGTATGTACGCACGCAGAGCCCAAATTGATAGGAACTCGACCGGGGAATCCATGAGACTCTTAATCTGTTGTTATAATGCACGGAGGGAGACGGAGAGAGACAAAGGCTGGAACAGAACTCGGTGCGCTGAGCGCAGAAACAGATGGAACTCGAGTGTTAGCTAACTCTAGCTGTAACACTAAACAGAGCTGCAGTGCAGCTGAAAGGGCTGAAACCAATAGATTTGTTGTAACTACTGGGTTAGCTACTTATACGAGTGTCAAAGGTATGGGTGCTCGGTCAGGGGTCAGCGGAGTGGGAACTAGATAGGAGTTGCATATGAACATGGATAGCACCGAGATAGTGCCAGTTCGCACTGCAGGCTATACTAACATGGTGAGTTATGACGATTCACAACACCTGGTGCCTAGGGCTTGCGGCTGCGCCGCTCACTCTGCTGTTTGTCAGCCTCGATGCCCATAACCCACCATGCTCATTTCATAACTAGACTAGGTGGATACCCATGCTTCACACAGGGGTGTAAGTCAAATGCCCCGGTAAGGTCAAATGCATTGGGTAAATCAAACTTGGGATAAGTCAAACACATTCGGATAAGAAAATTTCATTCAGATAAGTAAAACTCATCTTATTGATTGAAAGTAGCTCTAAGTAACACATCAAGGTAAGGTAGAAGACACCAGGAACCAGTACCCCTGATGTAAGCGAGCGCTTAGATCACATGAAACACCAAATCGAAGGACTTGGATGTTGATTTTTCAAAAAGTGTGCCAGACCATCAGTTTTTATATATAGAAGTTGTGTAAATTTTGTCTATAGTTACTCTACTTTTGATTTGACTTGCTAATATGTTATTGGGCAAGGCACTCTGCCCAAGTTTGACCAATGCTCTGTGTCACGTGTCACAGGACCCCCCGAAATGGTGACGCATCATCGGAACCAAGGTCCAAGCGCTGAGAAAGCTGACAAATCATGTCATGTGACATGCCAAATGTCGAGGTCGCAAAATACTAAAAGTGTCCAAAACGGTTCCAAAGGACGAATAAAGCATTTGGCAAAAAGATATTTTTTTTCTTAGCATGTACTTCAAGGGAGTATAAGTCAGCTATCATGCATTATTTGGCTAAATCCTTCCTTACAAGTTCAAGCTAGATATATTTAGAAAACCTCTTAGGGCTTAGATATGCCAAAATATGATGTGGGTGGGTGCAATTGAGAATGTCAAGAGGTGGGTGGTAGCTTGTGTAAGGGGTGTTGCTTCCTGGTGTCTTTCTACCTTAGGTAATATTGCTCGACTTGGTGAGTGGCGGGTTGAGTTTTGACTTCGAGATCATCTCGAAGTATGCCCTGATCCTGAGGCTCTGCTATTGGACGACGGTGAGACATCTCTGCCCTTGCCTTTACTTAAGGGCCAGGGGGGGATTGGGGTGGGAATGCCAGCTTGGCAGTGTCCCATCTTCGACCACACTGGGTGAGACGTGGTCGGGCCCTTGCTCGTCCTCGATTGGGGGGACGAGTACGGTGAAGTCTAGGACCTCTCTGCCTTCCATTACCCTGGGTTCCGATGACATTCCAGGTTGGTCATGTGACTAGGTCGATAGGAAAATGTTGCCGAGAAAGTGAATGAGAGCTCCAAAGCTGTTGCTTTTGGAGTAGTAAAGAGTAACAGTTGTAATGAACTCTCAACCAAGACTTGAAGAAAATTGATGGGAAATAGACCATACAGTGAGCCCATGTTATACTACACTCGACCACATCCAGGGCCAGTGCTCAGTATGCACTGACAACCTTGCCCTTCCCTGGCCTCCCTGACCCTTGACCAACCTTGGATGCCGCATACTACGTGAGCCACTTCACTTACATTGTTCCAAAAGTGGAAGTGCAGAAGGGGAGTGGAGCCCAGTGTCAGCGGATGACTGCCTGTGTCTCTCTTTTGTCTCTTTTGTCTGCTTCTATGACACTTTCTATTCTATCATCCTCCCCCTTCTATAGCACCTGACCCTCCTCCTCCTAATATGCTTGTTCCTGTCTGACCCCCCTCTGGTGCTGCTTATGTCATGGTTGATAGCTACTATATAGTTGTTGCTCCTTTTCTCTTTGGATTCCTTTCACCTAGGTACACTGCTCCTTGTAGTTACTGACATCCTCTAATGGACTACTTTGGATTTGCTTCACCTAGTCCTGTGTGGGCTGGTGAGGTTGCCCTTACATCCAGTGTCTAGGATAGGCCATGTTTAATGGCAAGATATTCATGGTGCAATTCCTTTCCCACCACCATTCTTTATTGAAAAGGGACTCTATCTTGGCAATCAAATACCTCAAATAGATCCCCTCTTTCCATTTGGACTTGCTTGGGTGGGTGTGATTTTGTTACGGTACGATCCGTCGTAAGGTTGACCGAGGTCAGGGACGAAACCCGAGGCAAGGTCCAAGGTTACGGGGCGAGGTTTGGATGGGGAAGTTGGAGAGGGACTTGGCTTCAGCTTATGTGCTGTGCCGACCCTACGCACGAGTCCCAACTTCGGAGGCAAACGAATAAGAGGCGAGGTTTGGCTTAAGAGGCAAGGCTTAGAAACTAGCTAAGGATCGAAGGGATACGATAGTTGATTTTCAGACTGAGGAGTAGGAATGCATACAAGGGGTGTTATATACGAGCGAGGGTACGAGTCAAGGACGAACATATTAGTGGAGCTCAGGGCGAGGTCAGGAGGCCGAGGTCAGGGCGAGGTAATATACGAATGATGCGTGATGGAGCGGAATCAGTAACTAAGGGGATACGGGCATGGGATCAAGGTCGGATATGAACTCAAGCTCGGGCTTGGACTCGGGCGCAGGATAAGGATCATATGTACTCGGGCAAGAATATCACAAGGCTCGGGCTCAGAAGAAGGTTCTACCGGTAAGTAACCGGCCAAAGGCCGGGTTCTTACAGTATCCCCTCCTTATGCCGAGACCCTCGAGGCCGTAATATGAACAAGGTTTGCCTACCTCGAATCTAGATCCCGGCCCGATGTTAAGTAGCTGGAAAGGCGAAGCTTAAATCGTAGCCGAGGTTAGATAAAAGGGTGGGTAGGAGGCAGCGAACCCAAGTGCCAACGAATATGGTGCGCCCTCAAGCCCTCTTCAACTCAGCCATCGACGAGAACAGCGTGAACAACACGTTCGACCAGACACTACTGTCTGAGGAGAACGGAGCCTCGGGCGAGGTTATGCCCGAGGATCAACCCGAAGTTGGCGCATTGCCCATTGATGAGACGGGGGCCATCGACATGCGGCAGCCGTGGCAGGAAGGGCCGAATGGAAAAAAGGTGAGTCGTTTGGTAGCCTCATATTTTGCTGTTCGCTGACTTGAGTAGTACAAGCGAATTCTCTTCGCTTACCACCCGACAGACTTGACCCTATACGGGTACAAGCTCGCTGACGGGGGTCCTCGAGCGTGGCAGCTCAGGGTGAAGCCTGAGGTGAGGTGCGCGCGCTGCGAAGAGCGCGATTACACGTGCCTTTGCCAGGTGAGCCTCGACTTCGGCGTCGCCGACCAGGGGGCCTGCGTATGGTGCAGGACGCGGTCTTTAGGCTGTAGTATAGCCTTAGGTCGTCACAGCAAGGCGACCCCTGGGAAAAGTCAGGCGAGCGCAGCGGGAAAGAAGCGGGCGAGGAGCGAGGATAGCGAGGACAGGCCGAGGCCGAGGAAGGAGGCCAAGGCTCGGGACGAGGTTGAGGAGGACGACGACTCAAGCGACTGGGTCAAGCGAGGCAGAGTGAGGGGAGAGAGGTTGGGGAAGCAGGGCAGAGTGAGGGGAAGGAAACCGAGGTAGAGGAAGCTGAGGTGGAAGAAACCGAGGTGGAAGGTCGGAGGGCGAAGAAGGATAAGAAGACGAAGAGGTTGGAGTGAAGTGTGGAGATGAGGGAGTTGATAGCGGCGGTGAGGGATGTGGGACAGAAGGTGGGCGAGGTTGGGGAGAGGGTGTGCGAGTTGTTGGGGGAGTTTAGAGCGGTGAATGACAGGATGAACAGGGCGGACATAGAGTTCATGAGGATAAGGAGGCGGAGGAACTACTTGAGACGTCTGCAGGACGCGAGAGATTTGGCGGAGTATGGGGGATATGGGGGTCTAGTGGAGCGAAGTAGTAGTAGTAATGGGGAGGAGTCGGGCGAAGATAGCGAGGAGAGCGCGGAAGAGGATGCGAGGATGTTAGAGTACTCTACTAATGGAATAATGGAATCTTTTCTTGGTCTTTTATTGATTTTGTGATTCAATTGCGAGGATTTTTTTTTTTTTTGTTATCTAACTACTGGGGTCATGGGGGTTAAACTAGGAAACAGTCATAGGGCAGTCAAAGGTCCTGGCTTGGCCGGGTAAGACTCGTGGAAGTCAGTGACCAGCTCCGAGGCATGATCAAGCTCAGAAGCGAGGATCCACGAGGTTTCTTCATCGGTACCTTTGTAACCAGTCCACCTAACAAGATAGAGTAACTTGCAGCTATTATCGATCTTCGAGTCGAGGATTTCGGAAACCTCGAACTCGGGTTCGCCGTCGATAACGACTGGGGGAGGAGGCGGCTGACCTCGGTTCGGGATGGTGTTGGGCGAGGCTGGTTCGAGCATAGATACGTGGAATACTGGATGGACTGAGTGCATGTGTTCTGGAAGTCGAAGGGTGAAGGAGTGAGTACCCGCTCGGGAAATGATCTCAAAAGGACCCAAGAACTTCTCGGCGAGCTTTTTGGTAGGGTGAGTCGTTCTGAAGTACTGTGCCTTCACAAAGGTGAGGGATCCTACTTGGAAATCAGGAGCGGGCTTGCGGCGAACATCGGCCGAGGCTTGGTAAGTCTTCTGAGCCTCGAGGATGGCACGGCGAAGTTCTTGGTGAAGCTCATCCAGGTCAACCACCAAGTCTCGAGCTTGTGCCGAGGCAAGGTCACGCTCGGGGTGAACTGCGAGGTTCGGATGGTAACCCTTATTAGCAAAGAATGGGGATATGCCGGTGGTTGCACTAGGCACATTGTTGTAGGTGAACTCGGCTAGGGGAAGGAGCAAAGCCCAATTGGACTGCTGATAGTTGCAATATATCCTGAGGTACTGTTCCAAGGTCTGGTTAGCACGCTCGGTTTGACCGTCACCCTGGGGATGATATCCCGAGGTGAAATGCAACCGCATGTCCAAGGCTTTCCCTAGGGAACTCCAGAAGTGCGAGACGAACTCGGAACCCCTGTCCGAGGTGATGTGCGAGGGGACTCCATGCTTGGAAAAGACGGACAATGAATGAGAAGCGGCACTGAGTCTGAGCACATGGGTGAGGTTACCGCAATCCTCGGATTGTGTGGTTCCGAGGTTGCTACCTATTTTTTCACCTCCGTAATGGAGGCCGAAGTCCCCTCGTTAGGGGTCTTCGCTGCCCGACCTTTAGAACCGCTACCGTTGGTAGACTTGTTCTTCGGGCAGTCCTTGACGATGTGGCCCTTGGTGCCGCAAAGCAGACAAAGGCCTTGGTCGACCCGACGTTGGCGCTCCTCGGGAAGTAGTTTGCCATCCTTCCCGAGCTTGCTTGACATGTCGGGCTGGCTCTTGTTGTTCGAAGAGTTGTTGTTGGAACCCTTGCCGCTGTTGTTAGTCTTGTTGCGGTTCTTATTGTTATTGGAACCGCTGGAGGCCTGGTTGTTGTTAGTGGCATTGCTGCTGGACTGATTAGCGGCGCATGCAGGCTGGGAGCTACGACCATTGTGTTGGGTGCATATGTGCACCAGGCTCCAAACCTAACATTTCTGTTGTTATTTCTCTCGATTTTGACCTGAAACTATGCTGACATTCATTCTATGCCTTTCACAATTTTCTTTGATTTTTTCGAGGCTGTATTACTACTCCTTGTCATGTTCTGTCCAACCGACCCTTTGTGGGTGCTTGTGGACAAGTTTCCTTTTTTAGCTGTGGCTGTTCACTAACGTGTTACGTTCTATAGGCGCTTAGCACGGCACACCAGTGCCTCAAGGGCGCTTAAGTGCCAGAACTTCGTATATGCGAGTGAAACAAGCCCATGCGCAGCCTCCCCTCCTCAGTGTTGACTATCACTGAGGAGGTGAGTTTAATAGTGTACTTTCATAGTATGAAACTGAAAAAGCATGTAGAACATTAAATAGTCCCATCGTTCATATCTGGCATATAACTTCCTACTTGCCCAAACCGAGTTCCTACACATTGATCATGGCGTCGTATTCCTTATGCTCCCAGTAACGGCTGTCGCATTCCAGCGCGAAGTTCCTAAGCTCGGCGAGGCTGCGGAATCAAGGGAAGTGAAGTAAGTCGTCCTTGATTCTTTTGGCCAAGCCCTTGTAGGCGAAGTGTTGGAGGGCCGCATCGTTCCACTGAGTCCGAGTCGAAGCTCAGGCGAAGTCGATAAAGAATTGCGCGGCCTTGTGGTGCTCTTTCATGACGATCTTCTCGAGGTCGATCTCGGCTTGGGCGGCGTTGTCGTATGGGCCGAAGTTGAGCTCGAGCTCGGCCTTGAAGCTGTCCCAGTCTTTGAGCCAGTCTGGCTCGGGCTGGACTTCGCCGAGGATCGCCGGCTCGAAGTACTGTAGAGCTGAGCCTGACAGGTAAGAAATAGCATACTGCACCTTCGAGGCCCCAGTCTTGAAAGCTGTGGGACGATCTCGGAAGTTGAGTACGCATTGAAGGAAGAAGGTGCGAAGCTTGGCCTGGTCAGTACCATCATAACTATCCGGTTCCTTGACCTTGGCTCGTGCTTCGGACTCGTGAGGTTTCGCGAGCTTGATGAACACTCGACGCATAAGCTCGTTGTCCTCGAGGTCACCGAGGTCCTCGGGTGGGAGGTTGGGGAGGTCCCGATCGTTGTCGGAGCCTCCAGAGCCATCTCCTGGATCACCTGAAGGATCACTGGGGTTAGCCCTACCTTTGCCTTTGTTACTAGGCTCGGCGGGGTCTGCGAGGAGTATCCCCGGGGACGGTGGTGAGTCATCGGGGGCTTCCGAGAAATGTCGTTGTTCTGAGATACCCTGAAGGGTGCGGGAACGAGTCATCATGGACATAGTGAAGAAAAGGGATACGTAGGGTGTAAGCAGTCTGAAAATACTGTTACGGTACGATCCGTCGTAAGGTTGACCGAGGTCAGGGACAAAACCCGAGGCAATGTCCGAGGTTACGGGGTGAGGTTTGGATGGGGAAGTCGGAGAGGGACTTGGCTTCAGCTTATGTGCTGCACCGACTCTAGGCATGAGTCCCAACTTCGGAGGCAAACGAATAAGAGGCGAGGTTTGGCTTAAGAGGCGAGGCTTAGAAACTAGCTAAGGATCGAAGGGATACGATAGTTGATTTTCAGACTGAGGAGTAGGAATGCATACAAGGGGGGTTATATACGAGCGAGGGTACGAGTCAGGGACGAACATATTAGTGGAGGTCAGGGCGAGGTCAGGAGGCCGAGGTCAGGAGGCCGAGGTCAGGGTGAGGTAATATACGAATGATGTGTGATGGAGCGGAATCAGTAACTAAGGGGATACGGGCATGGGATCAAGGTCGGATATGAACTCAAGCTCGGGCTTGGACTCGGGCGCAGGATAAGGATCATATGTACTCGGGCACGAATATCACAAGGCTCGGGCTCGGAAGAAGGTTCTACCGGTAAGTAACCGGCCAAAGGCCGGGTTCTTACAGATTTGGTATGAAAGTGCAGGAGTATCGTGACACCAAACCTGATAAGATTCATGACTACAGCTCCCCTCCTGCAACCACACCTTGCTTTTGGATGAAGGTGAACCAGGGGGAACAGGAGGAACAGTAGGTGGACCGAGGTTGACCTCTCATGACAATTCAACTGCTTTGCTCACTAATATTTGCTCATATTCATTGTCACACTCCTTTTAATAGCTTCCATACACACACTCCTTTGTCCACTCTATCTCTTACACTCCTTTGTCAATTCTATCTTTTACACTCCTTTGTCCGCTCTATCTCTTACACTCATTGCTAGTTTACCTCCTTACTAATACAGACTAATAAACACCTTTTAATTGTAAAAATACCGTGCACTAAGCTTAGTCAGGTTGTGCATACACTGAGAAAGCAGTGTATATTGGGGCACACTCATTCCTGAGTGCTCTACAATTGATTTTTTCTTTTAATCTAATATAAAACACATGACTCCCGCTTGTGGATGGATATTGCAGGCAGTATAGAGAACAAATAAGCAGTCATGGAGAAGTACAGTTTGACAATCTCAGCCTGGGTAAACAAATTGCTTGAATGCCTCATAACATCTCAAAATGATTATTAGATTGTCAAGTGGCCACATCCCTTCCTCCACTCACACTGCCATTCCTGGAACTTGGAGAACATAAACCTTTACATGGGTTTTGATGCTTGGGTGGTGGTTACCTTGCACAACTGTCTTAGATAGTTCCTGGGACTAGAATAGGACCTCTCACATAGATAGCAGGAATCAACTATTAAATACAATTGGTATAAAAGTACAAAGGGGATTGCATAACCTTACCATTTCCACCTGTGTAGGGAGACCAGCCTGATTCCTCTGCCAGTTGTTAAACTGGAAAGCTGCTTCAGTTGGTCCACTACTGTAGTGGATATGAAGTCTGATAGTGATCTGCTGTCTAGCAATGCATGCACAGGTTTGCCATCAATGTGACACTCAACAATGGTTGACTTTGGCACTAGGTGTTTGAAGTCCTTGGGATTTGATGCATTATGCTCAACAGCCTTCATATAGTCAGGGTATGTCATTTCTTTCTGTTTACCCTTCTCCTTAGCTGTATATGCTGGATGTATGCCAGTGGCATTGTACATTGTAATGTTGCTGCTGCTGCTATCATCACTGTTTGCAGTACCGAACTGAAATAGGGTTCTCAATATCATCAGGTCAGCTGATTAGTGACTTGTGCATGATGTCTAGTTGTTCTGAGGCTGCCACTACATCCAGCAAGGTAACCTCTGGTATCACACCTGTGGCTAATAGGCATTGGTCCTCTGTAGGTTTGGTGTGATGTTCTGTAGCACGCTGTCGCCATGCAAGATCCTGGTCATCCTGGATATTTTCAGGTGGCCTCTACCAACTCTCAAACTTGATCCATGCTACTGGGTCAAATTCATCAAGAATGAAGCCCACGACTGGCACTTGTGAGGTAAGCTTGCCAAGCCTATCTACTATAAGCACGTATGTGTTGAACGGGTCATCAGTTGACAGTACTGCAAGGAACCTCTCATGCCACTTCATTTCGGGCTGGTGGTCTGTGCCCTCAACATCCATTTTGTGGCATCCAGGGTCAGTCAGGGGTCGGAGAGGGCAGGGTTGCTGGCCTGTTGGCATATGGCATAATTATCATCCATTCATGGACTTGTACCTCTTTTCAGTGTCTCTATCTTCCTTCCTTCATCCACAACTATGTGCATCAAGTGCACAGCATCTCTTGTATGTCTGAGGAGCTTCCTCTCTGATTGACAGTTTTGACATGTGGATGTCAGCCACAGATATTTGACTGGATTTTCCCACAGAGGCTGGTGCTCCTTTCAAAGGGATTGAGGTTCAGTCAGTTTTATTATGCTCAGAGTGTCTGTACACTAGCCCCTGTCCTTTGCGCAATGCAAACACACTACTCCAAAAAACACACCGGCATCCCTTCAAACTGCACTGGGAAGGGTTTTGCTCAGAATATATATATGTCTGCTATATTCAACCACTACATACACCTCTGGCCTGAACTTGCTGGTGAGATGCTGGCCCCTCCTATGGTGGATCTGTCGATGTGGCTGGTGAGATGTAGTACACTTTTACCTTGTCCTTCATGGTTGGCCCCATTGCCTTGTTCGCTATCCTCAGTAACTTATAGATAGAGATATAGCTGTTTAAAGTCATTCACCATTACATAACAGCAAGCATCATCGTTGTCATTCAGTTTGGACTAAAAGGCTTCAGGGCAGGGACACATTTCATTCAGCATATAGCCACTGTGCCCAAGAACACAGTCTTAGGCCTGTTATGGGAGGCCGTGATGTCATCCTTTGGGTTTGACCAATCATACATCCAGCTTTGTTAACCCAGGTGCCTGTGATGATGGCCTGGACAGGCGGTTGATGATAAACATCCATAACAGGGTTAATCACATTCACACCATCGTCACCAATCTCATGAACTGCCTTGCCTAAGTAACCAGACATATTTCTTGATGAACATCCGATGTACTACTCTATGAGAGCTGTGATTGTTGGATTCAAGCCTTTTCCATGTTTACACATCCAATATCACCCATCACGGTCTCCACTTGAATTACTTTGTGGGACTTAGAATTTTCATGTGTGTCGAACTGCAACACTTGCTGTACTTGCTTTCAGTCTGACTTTGGCCACTCAGGTCTGCATGAGTGTTGTCCTGTGTGATCCAAAGGTACAGTTTGTCCACTGAAATTAAGTTGAAAGAGCTTGAGGACCCATGCCATAGACAATGAGACAGTGGCTGCAATGGCTAAGCAGGTGCAAGAGGCCATGCACAAGAACACCCTCATGGGCCTCAAACACAAACACATCGTTGGAACACTCAATGATATGGGCGTGGCCCTGATGTGGTTTGGCAAGGAACTCCAGAAGATCAAGGAGATGAGGCAGCGGGACACTGCCTTGCTCAAAGATGTCCAAAATGCCCTTCACTTATGCAAAGAACCCAGGACCCACAGCTGTAATAGCTCATGCCAACTGGCAACAAGTGACCATGGACATGCTGCTGAGGACCAGCAATGTGAGGAGCAGGACCAACAATGCATGCCACAGCCACCTGCCCCAGTCAAACACGATGTATGATTCAGAGATGAATTGCATGTGGAGCCAGCTGCCCCTGCAGGCAGCCATAAGATGATCCAACAGATCACCAGAGAACAAGTCATCTTAGACGTAGACTCCAAGACCACAGCAGAGAGCCTAGAGCTCAAGGCCACGAACTGGTAGTGGAAAGAAGCCGCTGCCATGCACCGCCACACATGGGCCCTTGAGCTGCTCATGAGGAACACTAAGAACACTATGGCCCAAGGCCACACTGTGCAGCAGCCTGAAGAGCAGCTAGAGTGTGCCATGAAGGAGGCATAACAAGTGCATGCAGCCTACAACAGCAGGCTGTGCATCCACAATGCAGGACTGATGGGCAACACCCGTCTGGACCCCTACCAAATGTGCACATGCCAGACGCACCTGCTCCCAAGCCTGAACTGGGCCCAGAAAATGTCAGGGAAGATAATTACTTGTCTTGTATGGCATCACAGCCCTGTGAATGGTCAATGGCCCTGACCAAAGGTCAGGGCATTCTAGGCCAAGTCAATGGCTCACAAGAGCCATACAATGGTATCATGCGGATGATCCGAGTAGCTTTGGAAGTTTGTTTGTAATTACTATGATATCAGGTGTTTACCAATAAAAGTGACATTCCCATAAAAATCCATCTTTAAATAGTGATGTCTATTAAAAAGCCATTCTGGGAAATAGTTCTCCATGTTACATGCTAAACAATTAAAGGTCATTTAATAGAATCTATTGTATACGATTTCCTCAAGTATGGACAATACCTGTACTATATTATTATATATGGTTGATAGATATGATTAGAAGGTATGTTTAAAATAATATGCATGTATAGTACAAAGATATATAACTATTGATGTTTAGACAATAGGGTATACACCCTTCCCTGGGGGAGCTGCAGACTGTGAGAAAGAACTTTAGGGCTAGGATTAAGCATGCCTTACAGGTGCTGGCAACTGTCTCAATTGTGATATATTTTATGAAATATAGATTAGCTAAGCTATGTATACATATATATGACAGTTATAACCATCTGCCTATGCAATCCCACTTCTAACACAAAAACACACTGAAATACCATAACAACATCATCTCAAGTCTATGGACCACAATGGACCACCTTCCTTATTGGGACAGTACAAATCACACCCATGTTACAAGTCGTACATATCACACTGCCCCCTGAGCCACTGTGTTTGCATACACCTATCACCAAGCCAATACTATCCTTCCATCAACTGTGGAGCCTGCCAAGCCATGGCACATACATCTCTGACGTCATAGAACACATGCTACCGATCGAGGCCATTACTCCACATACTGATCTGAGTGTATGTAACACTGATCCGCATCAAGGCGCAAGATGCATTAAGCTGTCTCTGTGCAGCCTTGCCCATATTTACATCATATCATCCCTGCACCCTCCCCTCTTGCTGATGGACTTGTATCCAGTACGTATAGCCCTGTCTAGCTAATTCCACATTCATCTAGTACATATTCACTCTCCCATTTCATTACCATCTCACTCCTATCCCTGTCCATCACTTCACCTCAGTATTGCGACATTGCCCAGTGATTCCTACAGTAGTTAAATACCTGTCCATGTACATCCAAGACTAGTAGTAAATATACTCACTGTGTTCCATTATCCTGAAGCTGTCAATTGCAGCTGCTATTGCCCTTAGATGCATACATTACTTGTACACGCACACGCATATACTGTCTCACTCAAACTCTTCTTGATTCGACTTCACCTCAAAGCCTGATCATATTACCACTAGCTACTACATCTCAGCTATCACAACTCTCTTCATGAGGGACTTAATGGTGTCTAAAACTACCATTGTCATCCATGAGGATGATGACATTCCTCACCTGCACAAGGAGTGGATGGAGAACATCACTGACCTTGTCAGTGGTATCCCTCTCAAGCTCCCACTGCTGTGGGAGGTCAATCATGAGGTCAATCTCATTGATCCCAACAAGTGCATGTGGTATCCATTACTGAAGTGTCCTGAGCACTTTGGCAAGGAATTATCTGTGGAGCTTGAATGATACACCATTGCAAAGTGGTGGATACCAGCAGTGGCACACCAAGTGGTGCCCATGCTGTGCATGCCAAAAAAGAATGGTACACTCTGTACCATCTTCAATCTGCAACAGCAGAACAAGAACACTGTGAAGGATGTTACACCCTTCCTGGATCAGGACATCATCCATAGCAACATGGCTCACTGCCGATACCAAACAAAACTTGATACATCAGAAGCATATAAGCAGATCCAGATTTGTCCAGAGGATGCAGCAAAGACTGCCTTTGCAACGATACTTGGCACATTCAGAAGCCAAGTAATACAAATGGCAGACTGCAACACACCATTGACATTTCAATGCCTGATGACCATGACCTCCCGCAACTGTACAGGTGGCTTCATCCATGTGTACATGGACAACATTTTCATCTTCTCGCACTCGGTAAAAGAGCACAAGGAGCACCTCGGCATAGACTTTAACAGACTGCAGAATAACCACCTCTTCTTGAGCAAGAAGAAGGTCAACCTCTATTCAGAAAGAATGGAGTGTCTTTGTCACATTATTGACGACCAAGGCATGCATGTGGACACAGACAAGATGCAATGCATCTGTGAGTGGCGATGGCCTCGGACATTTAACAATGTCCAACGTTTCCTTGGCCTTGTCCAGTACCTGGCACACTACATGCCAGATGTGAGCACATACACAACCCCATTATTGAGCTGCCTGCACAACAACTGTCCAGATGTAGGGGGCTGGGAGACCCAGGGAGTAAGGGGAAAGGCCTGAGCCAGTGTAGGTAGAACAAGTGTAACACATCATAGGCGGACATGTGTGGTCGAATAAAATGATGAGAAAAAAAAAACAAATGGTCCATTTGAGTGGATGCCACTTCTTGACAAGTGTACTTCAACATATTAATCGCCTTACTCTTGTTTAAGAGAACTGCTGTACATAGCCTCCCCATCGTCTTGAGCAATGTTATAGACATCCAGGTCGAAGTTCAATATTTGAGGGTGTTACACATACTTGCTTGCAATAAACTCTGTTCAAGCGTGGGCCTATGCGAGCTAAGATAAACGCAGTTGAGCTAACCGGTCACGTGGATGTGTATATGTAGTTCAGTGAGCTTGCTCATACCGGTATACTTATCAGATGTGTGTCGTATCAATTCGAGTGGATGAAGTCGATCCAGTTCCGAAGACTTCAAAGCTGTGAATAGATTAGACATACGATGGTCTGAGTAAACATATGTACACGAAGATAAGTAGACTAGTCCGCTTCCGCATCCGGAAGCACTTACACTTTTGGAAGCAGAACGCGGCTGGTCACACGGGGTCCTACTGTATGGGCTTCAACTTCTACCACGTTAGGTTCCCTTTGTCCTGGCTTGGGGACAAGACTGACGCCTGAACCCGTAACTTCCGGGGCCGGTCATCAGCACGCAGTCCAACAACTCCTCTAGGTTAGCAGAGGACATTTGCAAGTTGAATTATTCTACTCAAGTCCGCTGCCAGTGGCAAGACCGGTGACTCTCCAAGCCTTTGCACCGCATACACTGCTAGCTCTTAGCTACAAAGATGTTACATGCAACTCAATGTATCATCAACTAACAGTTTGGACTAACTGCAAACCGTGGAGTGGGGCCGGAAGGCGATGCGTCGTCTTCCAGAGCACGGCGGCGGCGACGACGAGTGAGTCTTGGCAGCTCTGCCTTGGCTGATCGCTGTCCCATTTAGCAGACTTCGCGCTTAAGGCTCGTGGCAGTCGACGGCTCGTATTACCCTCCAAGGACTTGTCGCCACGCCCAATTTCGTAACGAGGACCGTATTCTTCGCCCAGGTCGAAGGACGACGAGGAGGAGGATGAAGAAGATGAAGATGACGACGATGAAGAGACGGAGGAAGAACCAGGCATGGGCGCGGGCGCGGTCGCGTTTGTGTTGTCATAGTCGGGTGAGCGCGTCTGACGCGAGTCAAGGTACTAGAAGCGACATTGATAATAATAAACAGGCAGTTGCGGGATCGCTCACGGAGACACCGCGCAGTTGGGTTGACATGTCTCTGCGTACTTCATGACGACTCGGACTCAGAGAGCCCTGATGTAAACACATGGAGGTCAACTGCGGGAAAACAGGCGGCAAGGTCAATAGCTACCTCGAAGACGTACGGAGCATGCGCTCCACGGTTTCCCAGAAGCAGGGACTAGTAGGGGGGTTAGAACGATATATGCAATACATGGCACAGTGGGAGATACCACATCGTGCTCACGGCCTCCTGAGAGGAAGTAGTCGCGCGACGACAAGGAGTTGCTCGGAGACGGTGATAGAGCGAAATGGACAGGGGCGGCGGCTGAGGGGAGGAGGAGGCAGAGAACAGCGATGAAGGTGGACGAAGGAATGTACATGACGAATTAACAAAAGAACGTCGGGTGACTGGTGAGTCGTAGGCTGTATGATTGGTGAGATATGCGGGGAGTGGCGGGGAGAGGAAAGGAACCCACTACCTAGTGTTTATGTATGCTACATTTCGGACTCAGTCGGAGTGGCTGACACGAACGGTCACAACGTCACAGTCCAAGCAGACATTGATTGTAGTATATGTAAAGCTACAGGCCTTGCGGTAATGATACAGAGCTCTCTAAGGGCTACTATGAATGCGGATAATCACATGGCAATGAGAGTGTCCGGGTCGAGAAGGTCCGTGGTCTAGACAGCCCTGGGCGTGCCACTCGCGCCATCCGCGAACGGATTCGCAGTCTTCGCGGGTGGGTCTAGTTGCACACGATGTTCATCATCAAAACATGTTGCAAACGGATTGTCGACCATCGCCATTGACGAGGTTCGGGCGTGGTTCGTGTATCTCCCGTTCACAGATGGTGGCGCCCAGGAATCGAGAACCGGCGACGCTGGTGGCGAAGGAGAGGATGGCGTCCCATGCGGAATGGGTCGCACGAAGGCGTGGTGTATAGGGACGGACGATCCTGGGGGGGGAGGAAGCCCTTTGAATGGTGTCGCATTAGAGAGCGTGAGTGACGGGCCGTATGAGCTGTCGACCGACTGCGGGAGAGCTGCGCTTGGACGAGGTTTCAGACGAAGAGGAAGAGTATTCGCTGGAGGTCGTGCCCACGGCGTCGGCGCTGAAGCGGGAGATATGGACCATGCCGAAACAAGTGGCTCGTGACCGGCTTGTTCAACTTCTGGTTCATCCTGCACAATGATTGGGTAGCGATCGCGCTGTGACTGTGGCGGCACTATATTCGTTTCAATCGTTAAATTGGGAGGCGGATGGCGACGTTCCGCCATAGGGAACGCCGGGACCTTGGGTTTCTCGCCACTTTCAAAGCTATCGATGGAGGCCCGTCGCTTCCACAGGCGTCGCCACCATGGCATTCCTTTCTCCTCCTTTATTTCAACCTCGAAGACTTCTGTCTTGTCGCTGTAAGTTCCTCGGCTTTGCGCTTCGGGATCATTATCAGGAACAAGGACCTCTCGACCCATAGCCTTTCGGCCAACGGCCATCAACATGCTAGGCCTCTCCCAAGATGATGTATCATGGCTGGACGATTCTGAGGTGGGGTTGGAGATAGTCCGCTCCATGGATCGTTGCCCATTAGCTTCCGCGGCCGCCTTTCTCAGTGCCGCAAAGAAGCCCGTCTTCACCGGTGAAGCCATTGGTCCAAAGCTATGCAGCACTTTCTCCTTCTCGTTGGTGAGCTGTGGAGGCGCGGAATTATTGGACCCATTGTCATGCGTCCAGGCACGAACGACGGTGTCGACGTCTCTATGCTGCGCCCGTTGCCATCTTTTGCGTTTGTGCGCTTGCAACCATACTTTTCCATACGAATGCCAGAATATGATGCATAGCGCCATGAACACAACCACGCCCCAAAGGCCCATGAAAATTCCAAACATTATGCGCTCCTTTTTCAGGTCATTGACATAGCGGTTCACGACGCTACCAACAATACCCCCATTAGAGCCATTTGAACCGACGGCTGCTTGGGAAATGGGTTGAGCAGCCTCGTTCACTTGGGCAGGAGAAAGAAGGAGGACTGTCTGATTGATAACCGGAAGGTTTACGTTGAGATTATCATGCAAGAAGGTGAGTGCATTTTCGAGTGCCTGCACCTTCGTGCCGATAATGCAGCGTACAAATTCCTGAGCTGGTTGGTCGAGAATTGTCCCACCAAGTAGAGCCGTAACCGTATTTTGGACCTCCGTGTAGAAGGTGTTAAGAGTGCCGTTCAGAGTGCTCGTTGTTCCATTCACCCAGCCAAACAGGCCGTTATTGATGCTAGCCTGCATGGTAGATACCTGCCCGTTGATAGAGTCAGCATAGACTGCTGATTGGTTCTGCATCGACGCGTTCATGGAGTCGGCTATTGTGTTACTAAAGGAAGAAACAGACGTCGACACCTGCTGGGAGAACTTGGCCTGAACAGGTCCCAACGCAAGGAGCTGTAGCTCCACAGATAATAGCCCAAAGAAACCAATGAGGAAACAGGCGAGTGCTGGCGGATGGAAGACGTAGTGGAAGAAGAATTGTAGATGAACAAACTGGCTGGGTGTCAGGTGACAGACAGCTGCAATCTTATTCGCGAGGCGAGCGAGGAGGGGATGGGTGGAAGTTGCATGCAATGTGAGAAGATTGTGGTCGGTCATATGTAGCGAGGGAGTCGAGGTAACTGCAGTCACGTGGTAAACGGTGGGATCCGTTGACCATGCGAGGCGAGTCCTCTCCAGCGACTGCCGGAGGCATCGCCATTTATACCATTCCAGAAGGCAATGGCCAGCAAGAAGAAGTAAAGCCAAAACAATTAGGATAATGGTTCCAATTTGGGCAACTTTGATCAGTGCTGAACCCAAATCGTCAACGACTCCAGTATCGAGCTGGCCACAGAACGAGACAGTATTGATCTGCGGGACAGGCAGAACGGATTCGTTGAAGGAGAAGCCCAGGAAAGTGTCGTTGATATCCTTCTTCACCAACTCGAAAGGGGTATCAACGCTACAAGCTCACATATTAATGAAGTGTACGTTTGAGTGCGGAAGAAATACAACGCACAAGTCTGTAATCTGGTTGCGAAGAGCATCCAAGGATGGGATAGACGAATTGAGGCTTATTAATGCGTTTTCGAAGTCGGTGGGCAGTGTAACGTTATTCAAAGCGTTAAGGCTGGGAATGCTAAACTGTGGTACCTTGATGTTGGCACCAAAAGGAAGGATTTTGTTGATACCGTTGACAGCGGAAGCTATTGCGGAGTTGGCACCGGCCACATCATTCTGAATGGAGGTACGGATGGAACTCAATGAGTTCTGAATAAACTGTTGGAGCTATTGAAGATGTTAAAACGAGCTGGTGCTGATGATGAAAGCTGCGTACCTCTTGTACAGCACTGATCAGGATATCAAGACCACCGCGGACGACAAGCTCAACAAAGCACAGAAACGTCGATCGGTAGGTGTCAATAATGAAGTTGATAATCGCTTCCATCACGGTGAGAGAAAGTATTAGAGCCTCTCTGGCGCCATTCATTGTACTATTGACTGCGTCGACAATCTGCTTGTTGGTTCCGACAGCCATGTATCTAGGAAGACTGGCGGCAGATGTGGCGGCCTGTTCTGCAGCCTTGCAACTGGCGAGCAAGTTGTTCTTGGCATCTGACACTGCGTTCTCTGCCGAAGCCAGAGAAAGTTGAAGCCGAAATGCGACGAACAGGAGCGAAAGGATTGGATATGCAAGCCAAGTTAGACTGCAAGGTGCTAGCTCAGCGCGTCGAATGCGACCGAGATGAGAAAAGCATACCTCAGGAGATACGGAAGAGTGAGATACGGTTTAAGAGACGTAGTGAGCGTAACTGGGTGCTCGTAGATTGGAGGGGGAGTTGGCCACCTTGGGGCTGGTGAAGACATGGTGACGGGGAATCGATCCTGCGATGAGCCGTGGTACCGATACTTTCGTGTGTTGAACGTGAAGAGAAGCGAAGGAGTGTTCGTGGGGTGGGAGGGCTCGCAGCATGCCACTGGTTTTCTCTGCGCCCGAAATATCGACACAATAAGGATTCACGGATGCTACCGCCATTGTTCGTTCATGGAGTGAGTACGGGAATCCCTTTGTTAGCCGCCTGTGACCAGGAACTCGGCCTTTTTTGTGCGCGCTCGTAACTGATGATCCTCAGCTTATTTGTTCTTCTCTAAAATTACTTGCCTGGGCTGTGTCCCTTTGACGTGCATAGTTGTAATGGAAGCTTTGGCCGTGTGACCATACGGAGCTCTCCCGACTTCCCAATCATCACATGCCGCCTTGTTCCACAGCGCTACTAGTAGCTACTAGCTCATGGTGACCTTCATGAATTCATTCACACCTCATCGTAACTATCACGGTCCGGGACACCACAGAAGAAACGTCCTGCATGTGATCCATCGTGTACGCATACTTAATTACTGAAAGTTAGTCATACTCAGTAGGACGATCCTGCCGACGGAGCATAGTAAGCGATATTCATCTTATGTCGCCAAATTTACCGGCCTTTTTGGTGCCGCGGCGCCTTGACGCCCGCGGACTATCCCGCGATGCGTGCACGTGACCGCCCTCGGGACCTTGCTCACCTCTCGCCGCTCTTCGCTCTTCTACTGCTGGTGCTGGGAGAAGATTCAAAACACCGAGTGGGGACGCGGCTCGCACCACGCTGACGCTGGTGTGGCCCCCAGAGCCACACCAGCGTCGGGTGGGACGCAGGCGCGCAGCTTCCATCCCGCACGACGCTGGTGGCCAATCTGTGGCCGCACCAGCGTCGTGTGGGACGCCGGCGCGCAGCTTGCAGTCCGCACGGCGCTGGTGACCAATCTGGGGCAACGCAGCTCTCAGCTCTGACTATGTATGATTCTTCTATATCTCAATTGCAATAATACATGCTTATGGGGTCATACCACCGCTTGTTAATTAGTGCCCGCTCCCTGCCTTTGTAAACGCACGTTCTGATCCTTCGCCCTTTGTGCTGGAGTGCCAAACTTGCTCTTGCGCTGCTTTGAGATTCCATCTGATATACGTCGTTCCTGGATGGCCTTGAACAATGGTGTGAATCCTACGGAGGCTTCAGGCCATGCTTCGAGAAAGGTGTGATCGTTGCGGTCACTGACACAGTGTCATTCTGACCGACTGGAAAGAACTTGAATATGAAACACCCACCATTCAATATACTCCAGCGCAACAACTTTTCGTTATAGTACATCTGAGCAAATAAAGGCTTGAACTTGCCAGTTAGCCACTCGGGCCTCCAATCTTTCAGTGCGACGTTATGTCCTCGCTGCGGGTCGGCTGCTTCCCAGTCTCTCACTGCCTGCTTCCATGCTGGCAGACCCTCCACGCCTTTCCTGGACCTGACGATCTTTGGGATACTGAGATTTAGTGGGGCTGAGCTTGTGTTTGTGTATGGGATCAGTGTTCCCTCATACAGATGGGAGACTGTAACGCCCCATCGACATTCCAACGGCTGATGACAGCCATTTTCCACGACTGCATAGGTCGCTTCGTCCATGTCTACATGGACGACATATTCATTTTCTTGCTCTCGATACGAGAGCATGAGGAGCACCTCTATATTGTCTTTGACAGACTGAGGAAGAACCACCTTTTTCTGAGCAAGAAAAAGGTTGATCTCTATTCCATTGTAATGGAGTGCCTCGGCCACATCATCGATGGCCAAGGTGTACATGCCGATGAGGACAAGATCCAGCGCATTCGCGAGTGGTGAAGGCCGTGGACGTTCAACGACGTCCAGCGTTTCCTCAGGCTAGTACAGTATCTGGCACATTACATGCCAGATGTTCGTGCATACACGACCCCACTATCGGGCTGTGCGTGTAACAACCGTCCATTAGAATGGATGCCACTGCTGGATAAATGCTGGCAGAGCATCAAAGCGTTGGCCTGTAAGGCCCTGATCCTGCGTCCAATAGACGCACAGTGCCCAGAGCCAATCTGGGTGATCACTGATGGGTCAAAAGCCAGCGTCGGTGCGGTCTATGGCCAAGGCCCTGACTGGAAAACCTGTCGGCCAGCTGGCTTCTTGTCAAAGAAGTTCAGTGTTGCTCAGCAACACTACCGGACTCACGAGCACGAGACAACCGCGGTGCTCGAGGCTCTCATGAAATGAGAGGATAAACTACTGGGACAAAGGTTCACCCTCGTCACAGACCAAAAAGGGCTCGAATACTTTGAGACCCAGAAGAGCCTATCTGACTGCCAGGTCAGATGGTGGGAGTTCCTGTCCCATTTCAACTTCAACACCGTGCATGTTGACAGTGTAGAGAACAAGGTAGCGGACTGCCTGTCGCGCTACTATGAGAGTGACACAAGTGATGACAATCACCCGGACAACGTCTTTGTAAACGCAGACATGCGTTTAGACCCTGAAGGTGAACTACTGCCCACCGACCGGTATATCGAGCTGCGAACAGCAGCATCGAGACGGTATAAACACCTTGCAGAGAAGACGGAGGCGCGGATAATGGAATCCACCGCATTAAACGAGGGCCCACAAAAGCCTGCGGATGCCGCCACATCACACGACGACGACAATGATGATGTCAGAGTCTGTTATCAAAGATCATGGAGCACCCGGACGCGCACCCGAGATTTGGAATACGGGACGGGCTGATTTGGACAAAGAATCAGCTCAAATGAGACGTCATCGCTGTCCCCCGATCTGTTCTTCAGGGGGGAAGGAGGCTGATCGAAATAATCATCGATCAAGCACACCAGAGGGTCGGTCACTATGGCCATATGAAGACATCGAACTACGTTCGAAGGTCATATTGGTGGCCAGGCATGAGCCCAGACATTGAGTCATTCTGCACATCGTGCGCGAAGTGCCAGATGATGAAAACCGGGCCACAATGGCCCAAAGGCTTACTACACAGCCTACCCATTCCAGATAGGCCGTGGCAGTCAATTGGCATCGACTTCATGGGGCCCCTGCCCAAATATAATGACTGGGACTACCTGATGGTAGTCATCGATCGACTAACATTGCATGTCCACCTCATCCCAACCACAACGAGCATGTCAGCCAAGGGAGTAGCCTGGCTGTTTCTGAAGGAAATCGTTCGACTCCATGGAGTTCCTGACTCCATCGTCTCGGATAGAGACTCGAAGTTCATGTTGATCTTCTGGCGTGAACTACAGCGACTCATGGGAACTAAGCTCCTCATGTCGACTGCCTTCCATCCCCAAACGGATGGAGCGACCGAGCGCGCAAACCGCTCGATCGGACAGATATTGCGCGCGGTCCTCAGGGATGATCAGAAGGATTGGGCGTTGAAATGCCCAATGGTTGAGGTCGCCCTCACCAGCAACAACAGCACAACCACAGGGTTCGCGCCCTTCGAGCTGAACCATGGCTATATGCCGCGGAGAGATCTCCCCATAGCTGCGGACACCCTGTTTAAGGGAGTAGCCCGATTTGCACATCAGGCAAGATGGAACCTGATGGCGGCACACAATGCAATCATTGAGCATCGAGTGACGCAAACATTTCATGCGAACAAGAAACGTCTGGTGAGCGACAGGTACGCGGCCAACAACCGCGTCTACCTCTTGACCCAAAACCTAACTCTCCTGAAAGGAAGAGCCAGAAAACTCGTGGCATGGTACATCGGACCATACCGCGTCGTTGAGGCACATAACGACACCTTGACAGTGACCCTTGAGCTTCCTGACGAGCTGAAAAGCCATCGTATATTACCGCTCTTCCATTCAAGCCTCGTACAATGATATGAGGCTAACAACGACGTGTGTTCCCTCGTCATGAGGCCAAGTCATTTTATGACTTTGGAGCGAATGACGTCGAGGAGTGGCTCATCGACGAGATTATTGCACATCGATGGATAAACTCAACGGACCTGGAGTTCCAGGTCCGCTGGACCCTAGGTGACGTCATGGGAACCCATGTCATCATGCAAGGATCTTGAAGCCCTAGATAGCTATCTAGAGCTCCAGGGGGTGGGCAAGCCACGCAACCTCCCCAGATGCCACTAGACGCATCTGTCAGGTGCACACCACATGACACGCCAGCCACGGAATGGTTAAAGTCTCGCCTCAGATCGTTCCGAGGGTGCATCGCTTCTTGGAAGCAAACCACCATCATCTCCCCATGAAGATGATGCCCCTCAAAGATGGGATGGACATTGATCCGTCAACGTCTGCGACATGCTCAATGGCCCCGAGACAGGGGGCCGCAGACATCCTACAAGCTCCAGTCGACCAAGAACACCGGATGATCGTAGGATGGGAAGAGGCCTTGGCAATCGTCCACCCAGATGATTGCGCCACCTGCACGAACTACGCCGTGCACTTATGGGCTGCAACAGGCACCCGCAAAGTAAAACTGTGGGATGAAGTCGGCGACATCGTCAATGTGGCCTGGGGATGGCTCCTGAGGGGCATCGCGCGTGACGTGCGGGAGGAGCCCCTGCGGGACGTCCATGACCTCAAAAAGGAGGTCAAGGACTTGCAACGCGCAGTCGAAGACCGCGACAACACGCTCGAAGTCGAGCACTCCAAAGTAAAAGAGCTCAAGGAGCAGCTGAGTGCGCTCCAGCTCCAGCTCAAGTTCGCCCATGCAGCCTCAAAAAGGCCACGCCATGACCCGGCCACAGACCCAGTGGCCGGGCCCTCATCACCTTGTGCCACGGCACCCTTGCCAGCATGCGCAACATGAGGGCTAGCATCCTGGTGATCGGCTCCCACCCCAACAACGACAGAGGGGCGGAGCGCACCATCTGACATAGCGTACAGCGTCCCAGAAGGATGGGAGTCTGACTCAGACATACAACCCGGACAGAGCTCAGCGTCTGGCTGAGCAGCCAAAAAAAAAGCACAAGAAATTGCGTGGCACCCCCAACACCGTCAATGGTCTAGCCATTGCAAGGGAAAGTGCGATCAGCACATACCTGGCAGTGTCACCATCGCACACGATCAATGACCCTGCCCTACAACGGCAGGTAGCGTTGATTGAGGCCCAGTATATCGGGCCTCACATAGACCTGCCGCTACCGGCGGGGACAGTTCACCCTCCCTACCCAGGGGAGGGAGTGATCATACCACTCGGAGACCTGCCGACCTCTGAGACAGGCCTCCTACCACAACGACCAGTAGGAAAGGTGCAGCAGCATCGTACTTAATGGCACGACGTCTGCCCGCTCAATGACCCACACTTCGTTGAGCTCCTAGCGCGTGCAAAAGACATGCCGCAATTCGTGCGCACATGCGATATGATCGGCGTGTTCAAGCGCATTGAGTGTGAGCAACGCGCTTGCAATCCCAAATGGGATTGTCTCGTAATAGGGAGCGGTACCCCGCACGACATCACCGCTATCCTAAGGGGTTGGATACATAACCCCGAAGGAATCCCCACCGCCATCCGCGACAACGTGGATGGAACCTTCAACCTAGATGACATGGATGTCTGGATATGGTTGAAGGCACTCACGCCCCGAGTTAAAGGGGTCGCATCACCTCTCAAGTTGAGACTCCTCAACTTGTTCGGCTCAACCGACCAATGGTCGAGCTTCGTCGATGCCAGGGAATTCCTGACACCGCAGAGCACCAGCCTGCGGCTATCCATCACGGGTCCATATCCTGTGGGAAGCCGAGCTGGCCCCAACATCCCACTTGCTGAGATCGCGCGATGGCTAGCCCACTACGCTGGCGTCACCCGTGAATGAGCGGTGTGCATTGAACATTACGTTCAGCGCAGCCTCACCGGCGTGGCATTCAGTGCCGCCGCACGGGAGGGCCAACAAAAGGTCCTCGAGACCAGCCACATGAGGGCCGCGGTGCCACGACTGCTCACCCATGCTCAGCTCAATCAAGAGCTGGCGCGCTTCCGGCCTCCTCCCCAGGCCAAGGACCCGGCCGTCGAGGCCATGCTCTGTGAGGACACTGGCCTCATCAACCAAGCGGAAAACCCTGCCAGTGGTGAGGCAGAACCACCTCACCCAACCACCCCCGTGGATGCGGAGGTGCCTCCGGAGGAGTCACATGCTCCACCAGCCCCATACGATGACAGTGTCATCATATCGGAATCACTAGAGGATGCCATCATGGATGACCTCTATGAGTCCTAAGCAGTGCCCTATAGTTGTCTATAGAGGGGGAGGGTGTAAATAACCTATGTATCTATCTGTACACTAGTTATTACATAATCCCAGTGGGCCCCTTAGGGACCCACTGTATAGTTTATGCGTGGGAACCGGTCAGCAGTTCCCATCACATCTTACCCTTACACTGTCACTACATAGCATTCAGAATACCACTCCTTGGTCAAGTTCTGTTGTGCCCTTGTGACACAAGGCATAAGATCGTCATCTTTACACATACACTGACTTTGGCTTGTACATGTCCTGAATACCTTCAGGTTGTCTGTGTCCTGGATCTTGGCCTTCATGTACATTGAATTTTTGCTTTCACATTGTCTATGTCATGGATCTTGGCCTTCAGGTACATTGACTTTTGGCTTGTACATGTCCTGAATACCTTCACATTGTCCATGTCCTGGACCTTGGCCTTCATGTACATTGAATTTCCACCTTCATGTTGTCTGTGTCCCGGATATTGGCCTTCACATACACTGACTTTTGGCTTGTATGTGTCCTGAATCTTCCTTCATGTACACTGAATTTTGGCTTTATATTGTAAAATATAATCTGCCTCATGGATACTGTTGTTGGTGGAGTGTACATCATATATCCTATATATGGCTTATGTGTCCTAAATCTTCACCATCAAGAGAGAATATCTTTACAATTAAAAGGTGTTTATTAGTCTGTATTAGTAAGGAGGTAAAATAGCAATGAGTGTAAGAGATAGAGCAGACAAAGAAGTGTAAGAGATAGAATGGACAAAGGAGTGTAAGAGATAGAGTGGACAAAGGAGTGTGTGTATGGAAGCTATTAAAAGGAGTGTGACCGTGAATAGGAGCAAATATTAGTGAGCAAAGCAGTTGAATTGTCAAGAGAGGTCAACCCCGGTCCACCTACTGTTCCTCCTGTTCCTCTTGGTTCACCTTCATCCAAAAGCAAAGTGTGGTTGCAGGAGGGGAGCTGTAGAATATTATTGGGTTTGGTGTCAGGATCCTCCTGCACTTTCATACCAAATCACACCCACCCAAGCAAGTCCAAATGGAAAGAGGGGATCTATTTGAGGTATTTGATTGCCAAGATGGAGTCCCTTTTCCAAATAAAGAATGGTGGTGGGAAAGGAATTGCACCATGAATATCTTGCCATTGAACATGACCTATCCTAGACACTGGGTGTAAGGGAAACCTCACCAGCCCACACAGGACTAGGTGAAGCAAATCCAAAGTAGTCCATTAGAGGATGTCAGTAACTACAAGAAGCGGTGTACCTAGGTGAAAGGAATCCAAAGAGAAAATGGGGAGGATTCCCTTACCTAAGCAACAACTATATAGTAGCTATCAACCATGACATAAGCAGCACCAGAGGGGAGTCAGACAGGAACAAGCATATTAGGAGGAGGGTCAGGTGCTATAGAAGGGGGATGATGATAGAATAGAAAGTGTCATAGAAGAGGAGGAAAGAGACAAAAGAGACAAAAGAGACAAAAGAGACAAAAGAGACAAAAGAGACAAAAGAGAGAAACAGATGGTCATCTGCTGACACTGGGCTCCACTCCCCTTCTGCACTTCCACTTTTGGAACAATGTAAGTGAAGTGGCTCACGTAGTATGCAGCATCCAAGGTTGGTCAAGGGTCAGGGAGGCCAGGGAAGGGCAGGGTTGTCAGTGCATACTGAGCATTGGCCCTGGATGTGGTTGAGTGTAGTTGAGTGTCGTATAACATGGGCTCACTGTATGGTCTATTTCCCATCAATTTTCTTCAAGTCTTGGTTGAGAGTTCATTACAACTGTTACTCTTTACTACTCCAAAAGCAACAGCTTTGGAGTTCTCATTCACTTGCTCGACAACATTTTCCCATCAGCCTAGTCATATGACAAATCTGGAACATCATCAGGTACCCTGCACTAAGCTTAGTCAGGTTGTGCATACACTGAGGAAACAGTGTATATTGTGACACACTCATTCCTCAGTGCTCTATTTATTTTATTCTTTTAAGCTAATATAAAATACATGACTCCTGTCTGTGGATGGATATTGCAGGCAGTCTAGAGAACAAATAAGCAGTCATGGAGAAGTATCCTCGACCCCATTGCAAGCACATACATCTGCTGCCTTGGGCGGATCAACACACCGGTGCTGAGACACACGGAATCCGCCATCAACGCTAAACTATTCTCTGACTCTGACAGACGTCCTCGACAACTTTAGCGCGATGCCTCGGGAGTGACGTGGATGAGGGAGGTCGATCTTGGAAGATTTGGGTGGGTACATCTTTGTCCCCTTTTTGATTATTCGGGGTGTTGGGGTGCTGACCGGCCTTTGCATTCTCCACTCGACACCCATCACTTTCTTTTCTCATCACTTTCTTTTCTCATCACTTTCTTTTCTCATCACTTTCTTTTCTCATCACTTTCTTTTCTCATCTGACAATCTCAGCCTGGGTAAACAAATTGCTTGAATGCCTCATAACATCTCAAAGTGATTATTTGATTGTCAAGTGGCCACATCCCTTCCTTCACTCACACTGCCATTCCTGGAACTTGGGGAACATAAACCTTTACATGGGTTTTGATGCTTGGGTGGTGGTTACCTTGCACAACTGTCTTAGACAGTTCCTGGGACTAGATAGAATGTGGGATAGGACCTCTCAAATAGATAGCAGGAATCAACTATTAAATACAATTGGTATGAAGTACAAAGGGGATTGTATAACCTTACCATTTCCACCTGTGTAGAGAGACCAACCTGATTCCTCTGCCAGTTGTTAAACTGGAAAGCTGCTTCAGTTGGTCCACTACTGTAGTGGATATGAAGTCTGATAGTGATCTGCTGTCTAGCAATGCATTTACAGGTTTGCCATCAATGTGGCACTTGACAATGGTTGACTTTGGCACTAGGTATTTGAAGTCCTTGGGCTTTGATGCATTATGCTAAACAGCCTTCATATAGTCAGGGTATGTCATTTCTTTCTATTTACCCTTCTCCTTAGCTGTATATGCTGGACGTATGCCAGTGGCATTGCACATTGTAATGTTGCTGCTGCCTAAGGCCCTGATCACCTCATAGATAGTATAGCACCCATGGTTGATAGTGCGCCACTGCGCCACAAGGATGGTCATCTGATATGTCGCCTGCAAATCCAGGCACTTCATGGATCACAACGACAACCTAATGCAAGACGATGTCAAGTGTCATCAGCGTAGAAAGGTGGTGGGGAATGACCAAAGGAGCCTCTCATGCCACTTCAGTTCAGACTGTGGGTCTGTGCCCTCCACATCCAGCAAAGCTGTATATATAAGTAGTTCTTTCTACACAGTGAGCACTGTCCACACCCATCCCCATGGCTGAGGACACCTGCAGCTCTGAGGCTGCCATCACATACACACACACACCAGGTGAGGGACTGACTGGCGCAGCAACATGTCGTCTCAAACCCATACAGATGGGCACGATGCCCAGTATTGCATGGCACTTGGGCCTGCTGCACTGTGGCTTAATTCCACAACAAGGTACTTGGTATCACACTAGCTCATGATCAAATGTTTATGAAGGGTATCAATAGTTCTGCTGGGGTTACACCCCGCGAGCAAATAACAACTGTAAATCACGATGAGGGACAGGTGCACTATGCCACACCCGAACCACCCACCGCGACTGTTGGAGAGTTGCTGGGTGTGAGCCCAATCTACTATCTGGGGGAAGGGGCATTACCATGGAGGACCGCATTACCTGCCCTACCACCACCAGTCACCGCTTCCATTTTGTGGCATCCAGGGTCAGTCAGGGGTCAAGGAGGGCAGGGGTGGGCAGGGTTGCTGGCCTGTTGGCATATGGCATAATTATCATCCATCCATGGAATTGTTCCTCTTTTCAGTGTCGGTATCTTCCTTCCTTCATCCGCAACTATGTGTGTCAAGTGCACAGCATCCCTCATATGCCTGAGGAGCTTCTTCAATCTCTCGTTGACAGTTTTGACTTGTGGATGTCAGCCACAGATATTCAACTGGATTTTCCCACAGAGGCTGGTGCCCCTTTCAAAGGGATTGAGGTTCAGTCAGTTTTACTATGCTCAGAGTGTCTGTACACTAGCCCCTGTTCTTTGCACAATGCAAACACACTACTCCAAAAAACACACCGGCATTCCTTCAAACCACACTGGGAAGGGTTTTGTATATGTCTGCTATATTCAACTACTACATACACGTCTGGCCTGAACTTGCTGGTGAGATGCTGGCCCCTCCTAAGGGGAGATGGAAACTTGTGGAAACTTGTAGAAGGTTGTAGAAATTCGTAGAAGGTTATAGAAACTCATAGAAGGTTATGGAAACTGATGGAAGGTGACAGAAACTTGTGGAAGGAAACACGTGAACCCTGACATCAGCATTTACCGCCTTGTAGAAAGCTAAAAGGCTGGAAAGGTGCTCAATTAGTATGCAGCCCTCCCCCTTCCCTAAACCATTCAGTATACAATTCCGTTAGTTTTCAAATATTTATACATGTATATTACTCTAGTCTGAGAATGCTACATCCTCTGCTTATGCTATATTGGTAGCATAATGGTGCATATAAGCCTATTTTTTTTTCGAATATTAGAATCTTCATAACAGGGCTGTCCACGAGTCCAGGTTCCTGCAGGTGACTCGCAGTCCAACCTGTGATTTTAACCTGCAGATCCAACTCCCACAAGTCCAGGTGACCCGGCGCCTAAAAACATGCCAAGTCCAGGTTTGGCCTTTGGAATTCCGCAGGTGACTTGCAGACCTGCAAGCCTTACATTCCAAGAATTCATGTCATTCAACTACTATTACCTCCTTCTGCACAACAGCCTTCTTGACATGCTTACTCTTATCATGCAGCAACTCTACAACACATTCCTCAGGAACAAGTCCTTTGTATGACAGCCATGTGCTGAGTATGGTTCCGGCACGTGTCGACTCTTCCTTCAGAGAGCGACGCATCCGTGATACAGTCAGTTGGCCCTGACTGAATGCATGTTTGACATCTGTGGATATTGCTAGAGGAGCATGGTCAAAATAGGATGTAAGGATGTGTGAAATAGCTCACCCCCATCCCCACGGGAGGAGACACGTCATGCACTCGCACGGGATGAGTCAGCTCGGAATAATCTGGCAAGTCACTGCAAGTCACCCGCAGGTTTAACCTGCGGGTCCAAGTCAACCTGCAGAAAAACTCAGGTCAAGTCCAGGTTCCACTTCTGGAAGCTGGCAAACCTGCGAGTCCAAGTCCAGGTAACCTGCAGGTTGACTCGTGGACAGCCCTGCTTCATAATAAGCTATAGATTTTGTACTGAATGGTAGATACTATATCATATATAGTTCTTACAAAATATCGTCTTATTATTGACTAGTTATTGAGATATACATGTTTCTTTCTGAACGGCTGTCACAGAGAAATTCAGACTCCGCCTTATGTACCCGGAACAGCTGTAATGTAAAAAAACTTCAACAAAATTTTGTGTTTTCGTTAGAATTTGTTGAGCAAGAAAATTGTAAAAAAGTTTAAAGTTTTTTGCAGGGTTTTTTATGTGTTTTTATAAGTTTCTTTGTGAAAACACAAAGAAACCTATAAAAAACACTAAAAATATTTGGAAAATCTTTACAGTTTTTTGAACAGTTTTTCAGACAAGAAAACTTTTATATGCCTGCAGTGCTACAGGGTTAGTCAATGGAGAGATTGACATGTTGGAACCGCATGGTCTCAAGTGATTCCAACTCATTTGCAGAGGTTTTTGCTGCCGCTTCTTGAATATTCAGCTGTAGAACAACCATGAGATAGAGTCGGTTGGTCATACAACAGCACATATATACCAGTATCCGGCATCCCAAGATGGACTGGAAAGCTATGTGGCAGCTGCCAGTGGGGACACTGTTGATCATTGAGAGTGTGGCCATTGGATATTGAGTACACACGCGACAAACAACCCGTACAACGGAAGCTAGATGTAAGACAAACAGCGCTTGTGAGGTCATGAAATATTGCAGAAGCAGTTCAGTGGTTACCGGTTTGATGTACCAGGCGAGAAAGTTGGCCTATTAAATGGGAACCATTGGCAGTTTGTACTGTTAGAAGTCAAAACACATTATATGACTTGACGGACCACTGTGAAAAATGTGACACCTCCAAAATAAAGGACCGAATCGCGGAGAAGCACCGCCATAAGATTAGATGCACGAATCATGGATTTACAAGCTTCCACGATAGTCTTCCATAAAGCTAAGCACAACAGTGTGGATTCAAATATCATAGATGGTATCCAGTACCACCAGCACCAGAGCGGGATGTTGGTAGGGGCACACCCGGAGAATATACTTTGCAGTCCTCGCAGTGACTCCTGGGCTTAACGAGGATGAGTGGAAAACCAGAGAGGTTTTTCTTTCGAAAATTAACACATACATTGGAATCGATGTGTGACCAACCCAATGAGGACGGTTTCACTTGCCATTGACAATGCGTATCTTGGGAGACTGTTGAGAATTAGTTATTCTTGACTCTGCCGCTACTAGCTCACAGCGTAAGTAGGATTGTAAGCAATCTCCTGTTGCAATCAAAGAGAGCATAGAGGCGTAAGATAAGAATACCTAAGTTCGTCAATGAAATCAGTGTGGCCTACATAACAGACATGAAAGAGTTACCTCCGACAATCGCATGCTCTGCGCCTGCTGAGTACGCAGTGTACTGAAACCAAAACATACAACTTTGGTAAAGGAAGAACATGTTAATGTGGCGGCGTCATAGCATTGGGAACCCGGCTTAATAACATACAGCTGTAACCATCATATGGATTGCTGAGTAGACGTAGGAAAGTCTTGAGACAAGGATTGATGCTTACTTTGGGTGCTGGGTGCTTCAGGCTCAGGACTGTCCCAAATCAGGTTATATTTCGCTGTTATGCATACAATGCAGGCGTGAGACATTCACACCTATATTGTGAAAGCTGGATTCTTCGTGCTATTTGAGAAAAAACGGCAGAGACGATTCAAATAAGATCTCACACCAGGTTCCCTGCCCTTTAAAGGGGAGGCGCGACACTTGATCAGGCCTCCTGTTTCCTTGATAAACAAATAATTCAACTTACGGCCAGTATCTGTTCTGCAGGAAGTAAGAAAAATATCAGCTTGGATTACTGTAAATTGAAGGACAGGTCTTTTCACCAAGAAATACAACCACCGCGATAGAGTTCCTCCTCGTCCATTCCAGAAGTATTTGACCTTTCCACCGTGAGCAAAAGACGAGATATAGGGCAAATATTGCATACCTCGCCGTCTAGCGTGAGCACTGCAAAGCATAACCCAGGTAGATGAAATTAAAGCCATCTCTGACGGAGCACAAGGCCCAGGCTGAATACGCTTACAGATGTCATACATAATGAGGCAAAGGGACATTACTATATTTCAAAGGCTGCAGTTAGTCTCAGGCATGAATATTATGAACTTAATCTCTCACTCCACAGTGCACCAGTCAAATCGTAAATTTGGGTCGCTAATTCTAGTATCCCAGGTCCCACCTGCACAGAACTCGGGTCTTGAACACTTGACATGACGCTCGCGGAGAGGGAGCTCCGATCTAGATGTAGAAATGGAGAAATGCTCGATACACTCACCAGGTCAACTGAGGTTCAAACCAGTTAAATCTCAAACTGAGTGTTTTTGCTACCATTAGATAGTAGCTCAACTAAATTGAAAATATTAGGCACACTGTGACCATTCAGTTGAGCTACTATCTATTGGTAGCAAAAACACTTGGTACATACCGTACAAAAGCGTTGCGTATAGCATACCACCTCAGGAATTGATTAAATGTATACAACTGTAACTGCAAAGCCAGGGACTTGTTGATCGACATAGACGGTGTGCCTAACTTTATCAGTTCGCTCTTGGCCGCGTGACTGATGCATCATGACTGAAGCCCCTCGGCGCCACGCGAGTGGTACGTTTTGGGAGGATGGACTTTATTAAAAGTTTGACACTGGTATGAACACTATTTCATATTCATATTAGTATTGAGCACTGAGCTGTCATAGCCTTTGGTCATTGCATCTGGTCTGTCTGTGGGAAAAGAAGGCCCATCAGTACTGGATGGATGTGAGAGAGTTCAGAACCTCAGGAACTCTGTATGTGTTCAGCAACTGCCAAAGCTCAGGAACTTGGGATATGTCTGGGAACTGCTGAATGAGGGTTCTCCTGACATGGCACATTGCCATTTCATTACTGGTTAAGTCTAGATGTTTCACATGTTTTCTTTGATCAGAGATTCCACAGCAGGCCAAGGATAAAGCTCAGAATTTATACTTAATGAGTTGGGGACAACTATCAGACAACTGATCTATTTGCATGGAAAGATGTCACAGATTCTCCACTGGAGTGATTTGGAGAGTAAACTGTAATGACTGGCTTTATAACACAGAGCCTACAATACCCTTTCTATACACCCTTACTCTCATTGAACTTCAGGAAACATGTACTGGTTCATCCATTGTGGTAGAGATTTTGACAAAGAACACTATAAATGAGTTATTAATGTATTGAGACTTGAGTCCCAACTATAATTAATTCTGTTAAATCTGCACTGCATATTAACCCTTCAAAAAGTGCAAGTGCTTCTGCAGCAGTAGGTCTCCTCTGAGGTTCATCATGTGTAATGATATCAATTAGCTGCTTGTATGGCAGGGAATTCATCAGGATAGAAGCAGGGCTTTGCGGGTGCTTGAGATACAGTTTGGGACATCATTAACTAGCATAAAGCAAGAGCAAAATGGCGCTACTTACCACACTTGCTCCAGGTTGTATATGTTCCCTCAAAAGGGCACCAACAGCATACACATCACAGGAGAAGAGATTGACAGGGTCATCCTTGAGGAGCTCTGGCGCTGGCGCTTTGGGATGGAAGCAGAGCTCATCTGGGTGCCGTATGGCCTCGTCCTCCGTGCGCACGATGTGCGACTCGCCAAAGTCAATGAAGGCATACTTGGCTCCACATGGACCGAAATCTCTTGGTGTCGAGTCGAACGGACCAAAGGGGTTGCCTTCAAGCATGTTTATAACCACGTTCATATCGTGGACATCCTGTTCCAGTGCTTTGCACAAAGGGAGTTTATAAACAGACTGATGGGACTCACGCCGTGGATTACCCCGTTCTGGTGCATGAACGCTAGGCCCTATGCCATTGTCGTGGTGAGCCCACGAAACAAGTTATGAAGCTTATTCACCTCGAATAGCTGTCGCGCGTATTCAAGATATTCCTCGATGGATGCACATTGTTCCAAGTTTGCAGTTCCCCATTCGGGAGTTACAATGATTGACCACTCCCTCGCGTCAAGGACCTCCAAGAGAGGGATGGTGTGATTCCGGGGGTCCGCGCGTAGCGGTTGAGATGACAGGAATTGAATAACTTTGAGCTCCATGCTTGAGGCGGGAACAGCCTTGAGAATGACCCTGCGGCCACGCGAGTCGAGCGCGGGATGCGCGTAAGGTGTCTGGGGCGCGACTCTTTCGATCAGACTGCGTTGTGAACTAACAGCATTCACATACCGGAAACAGCGTTCCAGCAACGTTTTCCGGTTCTAGGATTGCTTTGAATCTGTCTTGGATGAAGCAGAACGCCTCATCGTACTGCGGATGAAAGGGATCCTGAGGCGCTTTCCTGGGTATGGCAGAGTAGTCCTGGTATATAGAACGGTATGCTTCCGAAGCAGGATATGCGAGCGTGTAGCCGCGAGAATGAAGATACGACTCGCAGTGCAGCCAGACCTTTCGAAAGAGTTCGACGTCGATCGAGGATCTTCAATGTCAGAAGTTCAGCGTTGAAGTTGTAGCTGGGATTCATTGCACTGTGCAAACCTGTCAATCATATCCCATGTTTCCTCAAGGGGAGGAAACTCTGAGCTCGAAGTCATATGCCTACGCGTTCTCCAACCAATCGAAGTCACGTGGATGTTTGTTTGTACGGTTACATAATTTGAACTTCGTGACAGTTCAAACTTGGCTAGCTGCAAGGATGATTATCATACCCTTCGCTCCTTCGCTCCTCCATACCTAAGGGTGTCGCGAATTGGATCTCTATGGTTCTCAGAACGACCTCCTCAAAGTGTAACTGGGAAAACGCCTCCTGGGCGCGAACTTACGCGCCGCGGAGTGCAATACGCTGCCTGTTCCGGACTTAGCGTCTTGTTAGCGTCCTGATCAATAATTGCTGCTGAATATTGGTTCTCAGATGGATGTCCCGGATTAATTATCGGTGACTAGGTAGCTACCCGAGTCTTAGATATTTCAGCAGGGCACGAAACTTACAAGTTGATACCCATCACATTCCTAACTCTAGCTGAGAAATTTTCCAAATAGAAACACGCAGCAGTAAATACAGTATATGAACTGGTCTTTGTTCTCAGCATCGCGAGTCGGGGCACTTTGCGCAAGTAATGGTAGGGAAAGATGCCAATCTTTATAACCATTTCTCTGCTCGACGCATGCTCCAAACGCACACACCCTGGGTATACCTATGTCCCGTCTCTCGGATGTCGCCATGAACCCAGGTGTCCTGCCTGCCAGTAAAGTCCTGTATTTAAAACTCTATAAACGTGGGAGGCGTCATAGTGAGTTGGTGCGTTGGGATCTTGTTACAATTCCAACATCATACACATTCCCACTCCACATATCCCCATTCCCCCTGCCCAGAACCCATATCATAAACCGTGCCACTAATCATCAGTCACAAGTCTTTTACAATCAGACTGCACCTTATCGTCAGCTGACAGCCATATGTACATAGGATTTACAGGGCTTGTATTCAACTCAATCCATCAGGAAAACGCCGAAAACCTGGTAGCCGAGCCCAAAAATACATCGGCCGACGGGCGCTACTGCTGTCCACGTAACTCGGGCCTGCCTATGTAGCCTGCGTAGGCCGACGTATATCGCAGATGCCCGTAACCTCCATAGGCCGACGTACTAATGCCGGATCAACGTAGTCTACGCGGCTGGGTCACTAACAAAGGCCATGATATAGGTTACGTGTATGGTGAGATATGGGGAGGGCATTATCTCCATCCAATCCACTCCAGGCGCAATCAGGTTGTTGTCACGCTATCCATGTTGCTGGCCTCCTGCACATGAAAACATGGCAAATAGGCTTGTCGAACGGGTACAGCGATGTGCACGTGGCCACTACTAGTGACTCGTATATGACTTCGCGTTTGTCCTTCTCTGCCGTATGAGCGCCAGGTGCCCTACTTTGCCTTTCGTATACTATCATACTGCTCATAGTACAGGTAGGTCAAGTATCTTCACACCCATGTTGCGCAGGTTCTCTCCACAGTATTCGGAGTGCAAGCCAAGCGCGTTAACGTTCGCTCCCCTCAACCCCTAGGAGAATTCATGGAATCCCTCTTTGTATCCCCTTCCAGTGGTTCGTCTTCGTCTAAACGAAGACCATCTTGCACCAGCCTACCACCACCCTCCACCCATTTTACAGAAGGGTCAGACAGTACTGTGCCACCTCCAAGTGCTTCTCGCCTTCCACGGCCCCGAACAGAACTGCGTACTGTCGACACAATCCCAGAATTTGGATCTAAAAGGATAGCAGCTTCAACTTGTATGTTGCACCCCCAATAGCTATCATCTGAAGTATTTTGGTAGGAGATTGGAAGTTGGAAGAGGCGGAGGTAGAGAAGGATTCAAGAATTGAGCTAAGTTGAAGGTTGGAAGTCGGAAACCAGAAGTCTGAAGACAGAAGGTCGGAAGGTGGAGAGACAGACATCTTGCAAGCTCGCTGTGCTAAGAACAGGAGACAGTGCAAAGGGAATCATGTATCGAAGTCAATTAATGAGGTATGCGTGTGGTCCGAAGGGCTCTCAGATGTTTACTAATAAAAGTGATGTTCCCATAAAACTCCTTCTTTAAATAGTGCTATCTTTTCTGAAACTATTCCATCATTAAAAAGCAATTCTGGGAAATAGTTCTCCATGTTACATGCTAAACAATTAAAGGTCATTTCATAGAATCCATTGTATATGATTTCCTTCTGTTTATAGATATCTGTTAATACTTTTGTTGGCACTCCATTTTTTAAAAACTAAACTGCAGTTCTTTCTATGTAAAATATGTAAGATATTATTGGAGATTTTTCATGCTACAACCTTCCTAATTAAGCAAACCCGCCCAGGTATTCTTAGTATGTTGAATCAAATAGAAATATATTCTAGTTAACTCACCCATTCCGAAGTAACACATGTATTTAAAGGTGTCAATGGCATACACGTGTATGATGTTAGAATAAATGAGATAGCTATATCACACAGTATTCTAAGGTCTATACAATCGTCTAACTGAGCTAACATCTGGGATAAATAATTCATGCACCAGTAGCAGTGCCTGCCCTGGAAAGCAGGCACCTGGGCCCTGGTCAGAAGAAATATTGCTATGGGACTAATAGTCCCATACAGGGACATCGGACACGATGGAGATTACAGTATACAGTCCTATCTATGGACGTACTGAATAGCTACCTCAGGAGAGAGGTACAGAGATGGCAAATGCCTTGCCAAGGTTGCTGTAGGCACACAGCACAGGACACACAAGTTTTCTATTCCATTCTATTCCCCTGACCAGCTCCACTGATTACGAGCTGTATTACATGTTGAAAGGGGCTTTGTACATTGCTCCAAGGTCCCAGCTTAGATACTTGTCAGTAGGACAAGTATCCCCATCATTGTTCCTGCTCCACAGCTGTATGCAGCCTGTGGAGCATTTCCACATTATCCTGACCCATTCTATCACTATCTTGAACACTGGTAGTCACTACTATTTTAGTATAAGTAGCTACCATAAATGTACGAACAAAATCATCCAGAATATCATCCAGAAATATCCATGATTCACTGTTTCACCTCCTGAAGTAACTGTAGACTTGTTTGATAGCTACAGAGCTTATTTCTTGATAGTTTTCTCTAATTCTTTGTTGAGAGTCTACTATAACTGGCTACACTATACTGTTCCAAAAGCGAAAGCTTCGGACCCCTTGTTCCTCTGTTCTCACCTGTTTCTTTCTCGACTCGGTCACGTGACCTACATCAATCAGTGACGACTCGCTCCACAGAGCTTAGTCAGCTCGCGCATATACTGTGCACAGGGGTGCACGAAGAGTCCCAACTCCCTGAGTCATCAAATATATCTGTTCTGATATATCTGATATATTATTCCTAAAATATGAAATGTACTATCTAAGGGAGTCTACCTTTTAAAATTCTTAAACTTCTAACTCACCACAGTGTTTCATAATCTATTCATCTCTTAAAAGATGCTTTGTTTCATGATGTATAAATAAGTTTTAAAAATTCCAAAAGTTTTAAAACCCAAATTATGTTTAGAATAAACTCCAAGCATTTAAATGGTCTTAAGGAGATATTAAAGTTTGATACTTCTTATAGTTTCCGAACAACCTCTTTATACAAAGAGCTGGAACAACAAGTAATGAGGTGGGAGTAAGCAATTCTGGTGTGAGCGGAAGTAACTATAACAACCAGAGTAACTAACTAATGCAGAACAAGAGAACTACAAGGGGGTGCAGGGTAGAGTCAAGAACAATGAGCAAAAGAACAAGGGGAATGTATGTCTAATGGACGTTGGAACAAATGGAACTCCTGATGTTCTGGGCTTGGCATCTTGCTGTGCTAAGGTGTTACGACCGTTCCGCTCAACCATCTCCACCACCTCCGGAACAGCTCCGCACAACCTCCAACTCTATTCTGCAACATCCGCAACCCTCAACCCCAACCCCTTGTTCTTCAATACCCCTGGCTACCTCCAGTCACCGGCCCCCGTACTCGACCCTGAACATAGCAAGATACCATTTCCGTAATTCCGTTTGTTCCAATGCCTATTGTACTTATGTGCCTTTGTTCTTTGCCATTGTACTTACTCTACCCTGTGCCCCCCTTGTCATCCCCTTGTTCCATATTAGATACTTACCCCGTATGTCTATCCAATTCCCACCCTGTCCGGAATTTGCTTAGTACCATACTATTACTTGTTGCTTCAGCTCTTTGTATAAAACCCCCTCATGTATGTCTCCATTTCTGCAATCAGATAATCGACTTCGATACGTGAATCCCTTTTCACTATCTCCTGTTCTTAGCACAGCGAGTCTTGCAAGCTTTGTCTCTCTCCGCTCTTGACCCTCTGTCTTCCGCCTCTTCCGCCTCTTCCAACCTTTGTCCTCTGACGCTCGACCCTCAGCACTCTCTTCTCGACTTCCACCTTCTCCAACATCCAGAAGTAAAATCCGAAATACTTAGGATGATAGTTCGTCAGGGGTGCAACACATAAGTTGAAGCTGTTGTCCTTTCTAGTTCCGACCTCCGGGATTTCCGATACGTAACATAAGGGTCAAGTGTGGAGGGCCGATGAATAAAGTCGAAAGGGGTTATAGAAAGAACAAGGGGAACCAAGGGTTGAGGGTTGGGGATGTTGTGGAATAGAGTCAGAGGTGGTGCAGAAGTGGTGTGGAGGTTGTGGAGTTGGTTGAGCAGCATGGTCATAACAGACCTACTGTATAGTTCTTGCATGGGAACCACCCAGCAGTTCCCCATCTATCCTTTAGCTTACACGGCTACTATGTGGGAATTTTTCACTAAGGGTAATGTAAAGGTATCAAGACTATTTGCAAACTATGCTAGTAAAGTACTTTATTGTGTTATTCTGATAATTTCTTACAATTTGATTTTGCAGTCCACCCATGGAATATTCCCTTTCAATGAGCACTGGTTCTTTGCACGTACACATTGAAGCGCATCATGCATATAAATATCTTGAAGCTTGCCATGAGAAAGGTTGGCCGGTCAAGACAAAATTTCTGGCTCTTTCCAAAAGTGATGCAAAAGTGATGACTCAGCCTGAGCTATGCCCACCTTTCTCAACTGTTGTTTTAAAGTGGCCCTAGTGAATTGGATCATTGCAGATGATCAGGTATGTGGGATACAATGCCCTTTTATAACGTATCACATTTAGTCCATTAATGTTGTTGAATGCCCTGAATTCTGTGACCTTTTACTTCTGCTAAGAGAATCTCTACTGAGCTGTGATATCCCACACTGAACTGCAATCTGCAACTTAATTGGAAAGGCCTGGGATCACAACTTTAGAGAACTCAAAAAGGAGCTAGCAGTAAGTTTATCTCATGAATTGTACAGGAATACTAACTCTCACACTTGGTATACTAGCAATCAGTCAGGAAGATATCGCTTACAATGGACTTATGGGACAATAAGAGTATGTGTGCATATGGAGCTGTAACTGCTCACTACCTCTGCTGTGGGTCTGTTTCAACTTCACTGGATGGCAGGGGAGAACTGGCCCTACATTCCACTCTCATTGGCTTCCTTCCACTGCCTGGCTTCCATTTCAGTCAGGATCTAGCAAAGGGTCTCCTCTTTATCACAGACTGTGTCAACATAACAGACAAGGCACGTATTTTCTTGCACATTTATCATTAGAGGAAGGGCCGGCTTGTGCTCAGCAGAACCCTTGCTTGCAATAGTATCTACCTGTGAACTCTGCAAGTCTCCTCATTGTGTACATACTTTTCTGGCAAGAATACTCAGATTTCAAGGCAGCATTGGTGCTGTAGATAGGCATACTGTACAGACATGGGTTCTTAGCATTGCAACCTACTTGGGTGCTGCAGACAGGTGGTGTTTCTTTGGAGATGTGGACGAGGGCCCTGCTAGTAAACTCCTTTTTGTTGGACTCTGAGGCAGACCTTGAGGTGGCTGGAGTACTATCATCTCCCATAGGTCAGCCACCAATGTACTCCCTTTTTTGCCAATCAAGTAATGAATCAATGTAATATGAAGTTCCACAGTGGCACCCAGCAAGCACCATTTGTAATCTTTCGGCCAGATCATGGTGTGGTCAAGGTCATACACAGGAAGGAGATTGATGTTCTGTGTCTCTTTCACAGCGTCTAATTCATTGTGCCATGCCTGGGTGACCGGCCAGCCTTCAAAGGATATTTGCTTCATTTTTGATGCAAGGGTCGTATTGAGGGTCCATATAATTGTTTAACAGTGCATGTGCACCTTTGTCAAGTTGGCTAAGATACTCGTCTTCATTGGAACTGTCTGTCATCTTGTCTGTCTCCACTCTCTCCTGGGATGAATAATATTATGTGAGCTAGGTGGAGCTTCATTCAATTCACACTCACAATAAGCATAGCTAGGCTGTCCTGCACCGAGACCTCCCTTCTGAACAATGATCAAGTGCTTTGTAGGAAGAGAGTGGCCTGAGTGAAGTTTGCTTTTTGGGAATGTTGAACATTTGCCAATCAATAACATGGATCCTTGGGTTTCTGCCCTCCATACGCTCATGGCATCTGACATCTATAAAGCTTGTAAGGACCCGGCCTTTGGCCGGTTACTTACCGGTAAAACCTTCTTCCGAGCCCGAGCCTTGTGATATTCGTGCCTGAGTACACATGATCCTTATCCACGCCCGAGCTTGAGCTCATATCCGACCTTGATCCCATGCCCGTATCCCCTTAGTTACTGATTCCGCTCCATCACGCATCATTCATATATTACCTCGCCCTGACCTCGGTCCCCTGACCTCGCCCTGACCTCCACTAATATGTTCGCCCCTGATTCGTACCCTCGCCCGTATATAATTGTATGCAATTCCTACTCCTCAGTCTGAAAATCAACTATCGTATCCCTTCGATCCCTAGCTAGTTTCTAAGTCTCGCCTCTTAAGCCAAAACTCGCCTCTTATTCATTTGCCTCCGAAGTTGGGACTCGTGCGTAGGGTCGGCGCAGCACATAAGCTGAAGCCAAGTCCCTCTCCGACTTCCCCATCCAAACCTCGCCCCATAACCTCGGACCTTACCTCAGGTTTCGCTCCCGATCTCGGTCAACCTTACGATGGATCGTACCGTAACAGTATTTTCAGACTGCTTACACCCTACGTATCCCTTTTCTTCACTATGTCCATGATGACTCGTTCTCGCACCCTTCGGGGTATATCAGAACAATGACGTTTCTCGGAAGCCCCCGACGACTCACCACCGTCCCCGGGGATACCCCTCGCAGACCCCGCCGAGCCTAGTAACAAAGGCAAAGGTGTAAGGGCAACCCTAGCTGGTTGTGGAGATCACACTACCACACAACTGACAAGCGGAAATCCAAAGTATGTATAAATGAACAGAGCATACAAGAGAGGGGATTCTCACCTGACAAGGGGAAATCCAAAGAGAAAAGTCTAAGGACCCCCAATGTCAGCGAGCCCGTATTATACTACGCTGCGCAGCCAGGGACAACACTTGGCACCCGCCATCAACCCTGCATCTCCCTGACCACCCTGACCCTTGATCGACCCTTGATGCCACCTATTACGCGAGTCACTTGATTTCCGACACTGTTCTGAGAGTGGAAGTCGGAAATTGGAGTGGAACTGGCGAGGCGAACAGAACTGGTGGAAGTTCTCCCGGAAGCGGAATCATTTCCGAAAGCGGAGGCGGAGATGGAATCGGAACCGGAAGCGGAGTCGGAAATGGAGTCGGAACTGGGTGTGGTGTCGGAACTGGAAATGGAAAACAGGGTGTCCCCTGACATCACCCCCCCTCTAGCGTGCTGCGTCCTCGAAGCACGGGACACGACCTCAAGTCGTCGTCATCTCCAATTTGGAGCGCGCCAGTCGAGCTGCTCAACTCACTCTCACCGAAGCTTTACGCAACCGCCAGATCATCCTTGACACTACAACATGGAAGTTTCCGGAAGGCTTCTTTGTCGTGTATGTGTCGCAGGTTGGCGATGGATATGAGAGGCCCGCCGTACATACCACCCTGGTAAACCTATTTAGTTCAGTCGTTTGATAGATGTTTGGCGACGAACAGACTTAGCTATGTTGCCAACAGAGATGTAGACAGGCCAGGCTTCTTTATCGCCACTAAATCGCGATAATTGGGTCTTGTCAGATGATATTGATAACAATTTTTTTTTCATACGTCAGGTTGTTCGGTCTACGATCGCCGTCACCCCCAGTCATGTGACCGGTTGCCAACCTGCGTCAAACCACCACCTCGTTGCCAACTTGCATCAAACCACAGCCTTCGATTCCACACGACGATGAAGCAGAAACACCGAGCCCTTCAAGAAATCGATCTGCGACAACTTCCTACACGCAGTGCAGCCCCCAGAAAGCCGAATATGGGTAAGGCCGCAGCTCCCCTCACGAATAATGCCCCAAAGACAAGCACCCACGCCACTGCCATCACTGAGCACACAGACTTGTCTCGCACCAAAGGCATGACTCACGGGATGACAGAAAAAGGACGCGAGTGGAGCAAGTGCCTGGTGTGTTATGCTAATTCTAGTGCACTGACCTGTCCCTAGAACTCCAAATGGTGAAACTTCAACAAGCATGAGAACGACGCGCCAAAGAAGCTGAAGCGAAGGAAGCGGCCCAAGTGAAATTGCAGACGCAGTGGAAAGCCATAGAATCCATGATAGCTGCAGGCCTCAGTACTGAGGACATACAGGCGTACCTTGACGATCTTGACGCAGATTCCTCAGACCCAGAGGATGGTGGGGAGAGCATAGGTGTGATTTCCTTCGCTGTGGGACGATGTGCACGTTCATATTTCCCTCCTTAGACTCCATCAATGAAGTGCAAGTTGCTATTGAAGATGAGGTTCGTGTCCACTTATCATGCCAGAGAGCCTCAGCTTCCATCAATAGCAGTTTACACCCCTCGCCACCTATTCCACCTCAGCCTCGCAAACCTTGCGGAGGCCGCCTGGGGTTGCTCAGAGCTCACCAATTACGAGCCAAGCCCGTATCACCCAGGTTATGCCAGGCAAACACCGCCAGATACTTTCGGCTCCAGGGCCTGAACGCCCCCACAGAACTCCAAAGACAACATCCCGCAATGCAACGGTGGACCAGGACAATGTTGAGGATGTACGTGATATTTATTGAGTGCACGCTTGCTAGTCTAACATTCATTGCTACTAGCCAAACCGAACTCACAAACGGTCGTACGACGACCTCACTGACACAGATACCCAAACATCCACCCACCCAGGGGTTTGTCAGCATGAATATGCCACGCCGTCAGGCAACAAGCGGCCACGCACTCTCAATAGTCTGGAGCCCGGTCATGAAAAACAAACCTCACTTTCACAAGACAAACATGTAAGTAAAATTTTTGCAAATACTTCATATGGATATGTTGACATAGCCATTTACAACCAAGCGACTGACCGAGCACGAGATCAACTGGGAGGAGAGGGGGAAGCAGGAAAGGGAAACCGAAGGCGCGTGATTTCGAGGGCCCTGGAAGCCTGGCGAACTTTTAGCGCGAAATCAGCAAAGAGTCTCGCTCGATTAAAGGAGAATCTGCATGATAATGGCAGGTATGTCTCTCTGTGTTATTAACCCTTCACAAAGCACCTTGACCTGGGGCGCTATCTCTAGATTGCATGCACTGTAGAAAGAATAAGCGCTATATTTCAGTTCCGCTTGCACTACAGCTAAATTACAGTACCAATTTGTACTGAAATTTAGTCCTCAAAAAATAATTTCATACAGCACTAAAAATCAGTACTATACAAGTACTGAAATTTAGGTACAGGAAAAAATGCAAAGTCCAATGATGAATAAAAATTTTTTTTACCTAATCATGATCAATCTCCGGGTCCACAAACACCGTCCTGGCGAAATCGCTGCTTCTGTCCACTATGCCCCATTCATTCCCTCCTCGCTTCACGCTCCCGATGACGCATTCCATGGTACGCAAATCGATCACTACAGAGACCCTCGTCTCTGTGTATGTCGTTACCTCACTGGTTTCATCCTTCCCACCAGTTGAGCAAGGCTGCACAACAGCCACTTCATTGGGCACCGGAACAGGTGGTAACAAAGAGTGGAGGAATCCTTGACGGATCGTGAGGAAGATGGACTGTGGAATCAGCGTGAGCGACGAGAAATAGTGTCATTGAACCTTTGATCGATCAGTAATGGCAACAGCTCCGAGGGTCAAGAGTCAAATACGTACCATTCTCGTATTGTCGTTACAGCAGACAGAATTCCCTGCATCCCAACTCCGTTGAGCATGAATTGGCAGCTCATAGGAGCAGCGTGAGGGAGTGTGAGAAGTCGCTGAGCTGTCTACGTTAGCCCGAATCGAAGCGGGAACGGGGACCGGGGGTGGCTGCGCTGTAGTTTTGGAGGTAAATAGCTCGAGGTTCCATGTAGAGCAGTACGTTCTGAAGCGATGGTAGAATATTGGGAGGGGGGTGAGGGTATCGGAGGCCGTATATGGTGTAGGATGCGCGAAATGCGAGGGAAGAATGGGAGGGGACATATAATTCCTACTCCAAGACACCTTTCACCTGCCTGTGCCCTCCATCCCCAGGCTCACAATTTCATCAAGTGCGCCGAGCCATGGGGTGGCGAGAGCATACGTTTCCCCACATTCGTAATGATAGAAGCTGCAAGCACGACCGGGAGACAGCATTAGCCTAGTGTTTCTCGTCAAGCTCACATCACCTTTTTTTTTTGTTCGCGAGTCATTTGATACTCCGCCATCTTACTAAGTAGCTCCCACGCTCCTTGCTTCCTACCACCACTATACCGGCACCACCACCACCCCAACACTGCGAAGCTAATTGGCAGCATGTATATCACTGGAGTTCCCGCTGTGGGAGAGCTAGCCGCAGCATAAGGTGATTCTTCTCGGATGCCTCCAGAGATTCATAGCTTTTTCTGAAGTCAGGTCGTTTGTCTTCCTCATTCCATCAGCTTGTGTTCAATTCTCCAGGCAGTTCCGCTGGTTGTTCGAAATTCTTATAATCTCTTGACTGTGCTTTGTCTTCTAACGCTCGTCCAATCCCCTCTGCACATAATATATGCCTCGTGCATGACTGATACTGATACCAATACCGATCATCTGGATTAGCCCGTACTAAATAATACACCTCCGGTTCCGCTCTCCCAAGTTATTCCGGCCTCATACTCATATACTGCTGATGATCCTTACAACGAATCACTTCAGGTTCCTGGCCCGGACTCGTTGAGGACAAGTCTTCGTCGATCAATGATCGAAATAAACACATGTGAGATCCATCGTTTGTAATAGATGCCATTTCTGACATTCTCATACTGCACACCTCATATATGCAGCCAGGCATTTTACAGATCATCACTTCGTACCTCAACCTCGCAGCGTCATTGTCGTCCTCACACTAAAAACATGCTCGACACAGACATTCATTCTGTGGTTTATCCGCTTGCTATTAAAATGCATCTCTTTCAGTATCCAGGCCTCCGCTGAAATCCAAATACAATGCTCTCTTCTCCGGATCCGGTATATATCCACAACCGCACCATATCAATCCAGCTGCAAACCTTCAGGAAACTGGCCTACTACTGATGATATCGCCAGGTGTGATATAGCACGTACCATCACGGCAAGCGCTTCGCTCAAATATTCAGACGAAGAAACACAAGAAATCTGCTTCTGGAATCATTAAGACACATAAATTCACGTTACCCATCATGATGCCTTCACATTAGACCAGCATCACGTCTACATTGTAGTCCTCGTACACTCCCACGAAAATCTCTTTCATGGAGACTTGAATACAGTGAAAGTCTCACCACTGCCCGTCTGATCACATAGCTTTGCCCTGTGTCGCGAGTAAGTTGCTTGGTGAGGTTTATCAGCACTACCTCTGGCTTGGTGAGTCCTGTGCCGAGTCTGAGCGGAGGTATTCCTCACTAATTGCCTGCAGTCCACACGGATGATATATTCCAGAACAGGCTTGCACAGACGATGCCATCGAATGCGCTGCTCATATATCTGGGGCATCGCTGGACTGGGGCAGCTCGTGCAGATCGAGCCTATATCTCTGCAGCCAAATGTCCTCCGCACGGTGTTGTCAGCAATATCGGTATGTGCTCATATCATATTTTATGTCATGAGCCGCGACCGTGCTGATACGATGTCCAGTCGATCTGGTTGTGTGCATCTGTTGTCTCGGTGCAGTATGCCTGGTATGTTGTCTGTTACATTATGGGATGCATATTGAACGAAGTGTGATTCAGGTATCGTTCCATTTGCATGTGCCCATTAGAAAGGATGAAACGTACCCAGTTTGGCCACTCGCCTGCGGTTTCATTATGACTTTATCTCTGTATGTCCGTCCTGTTGTGGTCCTGTATTGGTTCAGGTACGCACACCCCGAGCTCTTGCTAGGCAATGATGTCTGTACCTAAAAAGTAGTTCTGAATGTACTTATTATTAGCCCTAAACAAGCTAGAATTCAGTTCATTTTGAGCTAAAAAAACAGTGCAAAGTGGGACATTTTCACTACTAGAAATCAGTTCATGGTCAAAGGGGCCGAGAACGCTTCGGGAGCTAAAAATCAGTGCTTGAGCACTGATTTTTAGCTGGTTTTGTACTGAAACTCAAGTTCCTTTTCATCTGATTTTTAGGTGCCGGCGCTTTCTGCAGTGCATGCTCGCCTGCCGATCTTGCAAGATGACCCGAAGCCAAACATCAACATGACGAAGTTCTCCCTGGCCGCGCAGGCTATTGAATCATCCGACGAGGATTGAAATTGGGGGGGATCGAGGGGTCAATTGCCTTTATTTGCCCATGGGCCATGTCGCGAATAGTACACGCGCGTATATGTGATATATTCTCTCTAACTAGCTCAAATCAAACATAAAAATGTAACAATTGAAGTTGATCCCAGAATAGCTCAAATTGAAGAAATACGGCGCGCGGGATAGCGCTACAGCGCAACTACCTCGCCGTTACATCGAGGTACAGGGCTTAATGTAGTCTTGTGGGCGCGCTATGTAGCCCTACATGACAGCTACACCGGCCTACACCGGCCTACAGCACTACACCCGAACTACGGTACGCTCCATAAACGGGCAATGTCCTACAGGGCTATAGGTCCTACATCGCCTACGTGGGACTGCGTAGGACTGCGTATCACCATGCCTTTTTCCTGATGTCGTCTGTGCCCAAAAATACTATCTCACCAGGCAGTGAATTTTAATTCAACGCATCGCTGACAATAGCGCACCACGCCGCGCGTGGCATGGACTGCTGACACCTTCTCAACCCCCACGAGGCTTGTAAGAATCCAGGAGGTTACCGCACCCAAAACAATGCCGAAGAAGTCGAAGAGTCCGACGGGAGACACTTTGCAATTACCCTAGGATTTCAGTTTGCACGTTGACAGCGGACATAAACTAGTATGTGCAACGCAGACGTGAGCAGTGACATCGGTAGCGCCAATGGTGCACAGACAGGCAGCATTGTTGTGTAATTGACTATCATGTAGTGTGCACACCCTGGACAGTGCAGCCGCCCTCCTTAATCCCCTTGTGCCTTTCCGTCTCGGTGCGCTACTGTCTTCGAGGTTTCTTACCATAATCTATACTCAGTCTCATACAGTGTTTCCACTCAACCCTCGCCACTTTCCCAGCGTTGCACGGTGACTGGGCTGTCTGTATTGTTTCTCATGCCTGTCAACACCGGCTCCCATCTGAGAGTGCTGAGGCTGAGAGCACGCTCTAGGGTCGCTTCCTTGCGTTTAGCCTGCACTGTGACCTCGGACCTGCTGAATTTTTGGTCATTCTGAACGCAATGAACAAGGGGAAGGGCGCATAGGGCGCGGGAACGGAGATATGGACCAGAAGGATGTGACTATTCACCGGTGATCCCGATGATTCTATTTATCCATTCTCCGGCACCGACCACACCTACACATCTCCGTCTCCATGGATAGATGGACGATAAAGCAAGGCAAGGTCTGAGCCATATTGGGTGTGTGATGTGTCACACATCACATGGACCCTTGAGCCATTGACTAAAAGGCTTCAGGGCAGGGACACATTTCGTTCAGCATATAGTCACTGTGTTGAATCTGCACTCTGATTAGCTCAGGCGTTCAGATGGACATGAACGACTGTTTTATTGTTACCTGCACTCTGATTAGCTACAGTGCAGGTGATATGGCGTAAGTAAGGTAGACTGGTACTCGGAATAGGATGTTCTTACCTCAGGCATTCAGATGGACATGAACGACTGAGGAAAGGAGGGACGGCGGGGTTAGAAACTGATAAGCCGACACGTATGTGGGTCCATGTGGACCGTATGACATCGCAGTTCCAACACCCCCCCTCGATGTAAACACGGGAACAGCAGGAAAGGAATAGGAGAGAAGGGAAGAGAACAGGGGAGTGGAGAGGAGGGTCAGGGGTTCGAGTGGATGCCGAGAAGTTTCATCAGTTTGTCATGAGTGGGTCTAGGTAAGGCCTTCGTGAGGATGTCAGCGATCATGTTAGAGGTAGATACATGATAGAAATCGACGTCCCCTTCGTGGACACGTTCACGAACATAGTGGTGTTGGACGTCAAAATGTTTTGATCGTGCATGGTAGGAGGGATCTTTAATGATGGATACAGTGCCCATGTTATCGCTTTGGATGCGAGTGGGGGTGTTTTGCTTGTGACCTAGGAGCTCTAGGAGGTTCCAAAGCCAAACAGCCTCCTTCGATGTGTGACAGGCTGATGAGTATTTGGCCTCACAGCTTGATGTTGTCACAGATGTTTGCTTTTTGGAGCTCCAGGTAACAGCGCCGACACCGAGAAAGAATGCGTAGCCTGACACAGATCTCCTGCTACCGGTGTCAGAGGCGTAATCAGAGTTGGCAGAGCCGGTTAGGGAGATGTGTGGGAAGGTACCGCCGAGAGTGAGGCGGTAGGTGTGTGTAGCGTTCAGGTATGTCAGGACATGTTTTACAGCATTCCAGTGTGGCACCCCGGGATTCATGGCAAATTGCGAGAGGCGATTGACGGAGAATGTGATGTCGGGACAGGTGCACATGGACGCGTACATCATGGATCCTATGGCGGCGTGGTATGGTGCTTTGGACATCGCGGCGATCTCGTCGGGGGACGTAGGTGACTGGGCTGGGGAGAGATCTTTGGCAGCGGTATTGAGCGGAGTCCACATGGGGTGGGCTGTCTCGAGGTTGAAACATTTTACGATGCGCTCAATATACGCGGATTGGCTTAGGGATATAGTTCTCGTGTTCCGGTTGCGGGAGATCTCGATGCCGAGCATCCAGCGGATGTCACCCAGGTCAGTGATATCTATGTCGGAGCGAAGGTCACTTACGATCGCGTCGAGCTCGGTGTTGCTGCTGGCAGCGGCGGCCATGTCGTCGGTGTGTATTACTACGACGGAACTCCCGAGCTCGGTTGAGCGGCTGTATATGCAGTGGTCGACCGGGTTACGAGTGAAGCCGTGTGAGACCATCGCCTTGTCTAGCGTCTTGTTCCACTGACACCCTGACTGTTTAAGTCCGTAGAGACCTTTTCGTAACCGACGGACATGATTTTCCATTCCTTCAACGATACTCCCTTCGGCCTGCTCCATGTATATTTCTTCATCGAGGTTGGAGTGGAGGTACACAGTTTTGACATCGAGTTGTCGTAATTCCCAGTTGAGGGTGGCGGCGATGGAGAGTATGACGCGAAATGATTTGAGGCGTGCGACGGGCGAGAAAGTATCGTGGTAGTCCTGACCAGCGATCTGAGTGAAACCTTTTGCAACGATATGGACTTTAAGCTTGGCCATCCTGCCAGACTCGTCGCGTTTGATATGGCAGACGGTTTTGCTCTTTATGACCCGCTTTCCGATAGGGACTGAGCTGCGAGGAACGAGGTCCCAGACATGGTGCTTCTTCATGGACTGCAGCTCAGAGTCCATCCCTTGTTGCCAGATTGGGCCGTTTGGGCCCTTGAGGGCTTCGGTGAAGGATGTGGGGTCCTCCTCCTCGTGTACTATACCTGCTAGAGCCATGTCCTCGATGAAATGGGTCTCAAAATTGGTGTTTCTTTCGGCAGAGCGGGCAAGGCGAGCGGCGGTGCTGGCGGAAGTAATTTCGGCGACGGTGCGCTCAGTACAGCTAGTGTATGGGAGGTTACGCATGGCTGCACTGGCTGCGGAAGGCTGGGGTGCGCGTGGTGAATGGCGAGGTGCATCGGTGAGGTCGACGGTATCAGAGCGAGCGGGTAGATTGGGTCCTGTCTCGATATCTTTGATTTGGATGTGTGGTGTGGCTTGATTGGCCTCAATCTCCTCGATCTGATTGTGAGGTGCACCTTCACCGGTTGTCGCCCTCGTTTCCTCACCTGCAGGGATGTCGCTCGGTACAGGCTCGTAATCGCCATCGTCATCGTCACTCATCGTCTTTTCTTCTCCGATTACGAGGCCGGGATGTAGTGGATGCAGTTGGGCGTCTTGGGATTCGATGAAGGATACGTTGCGTGATGTGATGATTTGGCCAGTTGCACGGTTGTAACATCTATACGCTTTCGAATTCTGCCCGTAGCCCACTAGGACCCATTCGGTCAAGCGGTTGTAGATTTTTGGGACGTGCTGGTTTTGGATGAGCACGAAAGCTCTACATCCAATCTCCCGTAGGTGCGATAGGTCAGGTTTATGTCCTGTCCATGCCTCATATGGGGTCACATCATTCAGCGGCTTTGTGGGCGTGCGGTTTTTGAGATATACCGCTGTCATCATGCACTCCCCCCACAGACTTGGAGGTAAGTTTGCATCGGATCTTATTGATCGCGCCCTTGACATCAGGGTACGGTGGCTTCGTTCAACTACACCGTTCTCGGCAGAAGTATGTGGTGCTGTAGTTAGGTGGTGGATGCCGTGGCTGTGAAGGTATCTCTCATAAATTTTGGACATGTATTCTCCACCGTTGTCGGTGATAAAGTGTCTGATGGGGCGATTGGCTTGGCGTTCTGCAAGGGACAGCCAGTTGGTGAAGGCGGTAAGGGCATCACTCTTTTTCGCGAGTAGGTAGGACCATGTGTGTCTGGAGTGATCATCTATGAAGTTTAAGACATAAACTTTTCCACCGGCGGGTACATCCTCAGGCCCGGTGATATCAGAGTAGACAGTTTCGAGTATCACTCCAGCTCTCTCATTCACACGCACTTTCAGTACCGGCTGCTTGGCCTGTTTGCCGAGGATACAATGTTCGCAGGTCGGTGGTACGGAGGAGAGGTTGGTAGGCATACCTGAGACCATGCCCTTCTTTGCCATACTTATGATGGATCGGTAACTGACGTGGCCTAGACGCTTGTGCCAGGTTTCGAGACTGGCGGGAGCTCTGGCAATATTAGCATAGGACTGAGTAGAGGGAGGAATAGGAACGTAATAAAGTCCACCTGGCGTCCTCGTCCCTCTGAGTATCTCCCGTTTCTGTTGGTCGTAGATGCGACATTGGTTCTTGGAGAAGACGGAAAAGTAATTGTTGTCATCACCGAGTTTCCCAACAGATATTAGTTTAATGGCAGCGTTGGGGACGTAGAGGACTTTTCAAAGGGTGATTGATTGGCCGTTCAGGGTTTTGACCGTAACGTCACCCATACCGACGGCTTGAGCAATAGACCCGTTCATCCCTTTTATGGGATGGGGAGCGATTGGGCTCAGCTTGGTAAAGTCGCTCCTGCATGGCGTGCAGTGGATCGAAGCACCGGAGTCAAGGAAGTGTGGGATGAGGTCGGTCGAGGCGAGGATGAGCTCTGGGATCGCAGCGTCGTGTCTGTGCGTTATCCAGTCAATGCTGCAGGTGGCCTCCTTGTCCGTGCATGCGAGCGACCAGTCAGTGTCATATGTCATAGAAGTGGTTGTCGGGTTGATAGAACGAGATAGGGTGAGATGTGGTCGTCGGACATCTGGTGGCAGCAACATTGGCAGTCTCGCATTTGGGCTCCCCCACGACGTTGGTGACAGCAGCTAGGGCAGTATTCTCCTTCTTAACACGAGCACGGGGACCCCCACCCTCGTCGCCACCGCCGGGGCGCCAGCACTTCTCCTTCGAGTGGCTGGGCTTGTTACAGTTGGAGCAGATAACTCTGGGCTTCTTAGTAGTGACAGCAGCGAGAGCCTCTTCAGTGGCGGTAGCGTGGTTGGCGTGGTGGACCTTGGAGGCCTCAAAGCGCAGGCGTGCCTTGAGGCCGTCGAAGGATATACCGTCCTTGGTGGAGGTGAGTAGGCCCTCAAGTTGCTCACGGATGGGAGTGTAGAAGTCGTGGGAGAGAGCGTTGAGACATATCATGATCATCCAGTCGTCCTCTTTGATAGGGCCGGCCGCGAACATGTCCTTCATTACGTGTTCGAGCGCGAGGAGAGTCATGTCTATATCGATGCCAGGAGAGAAACGCGTGGCGAGGGCGCGCTTTAGCAAGGAGACTTGATGCATCGGGCCGAGCATGGAGAATGAGTCGTGAATACAAAGCCAGGCATCGGCGGCAGTCGCGCAATTCGAGATGACGTGGTGAAGGGAGGAGTCCATCATCAGTTGTAACGTGAAAATGAGTGTGTTGTTTTTAGCAGTCCACAGCGCCTTCTCGGATGGGAGAGAGTCGGGGGAGAAGATGAGAAGGGGTCATTTTTGTCGATGTACTTCCAGAGACCGCTGGTAGCGAGAAGCGCTTTAGCCTCGCTAGCCCAGGAGTCGTAGTTCTCGCCACCTAGGAGTAACTTAGACATCTTGGGGCGGGCCCAGTTTTTGGGTATGAAGGAAGTAATGGAAGATGGGGCGGCCATTGTGAGGAAATAGAGTGGCAACGCACGTTAGGGACAAAAATTGAGGGTTCTCGGATCGAATTTGCACGGTGATGCTATAGATTGGTATCAGTAGTGCAACGGTTGGCCCATAACCTGTTGAATCTGCACTCTGATTAGCTCAGGCGTTCAGATGGACATGAATGACTGTTTTATTGTTACCTGCACTCTGATTAGCTACAGTGCAGGTGATATGGCGTAAGTAAGGTAGACTGGTACTCGGAATAGGATGTTCTTACCTCAGGCGTTCAGATGGACATGAATGACTGAGGAAAGGAGGGACGGCGGGGTTAGAAAATGATAAGCCGACACGTATGTGGGTCTGTGTGGACCGTATGACATCGCAGTTCCAACACACTGTGCCCAGGAACACGGTCTTAGGCGCGATGTCATCCTTTGGGCTCAACCAATCCTACGTCCAGCTTTATTAACCCGGGTGCCTGTGCTGATGGCCTGGACAGGCAGTTGATGATAAACATCCATAACAGGGTTAATCACATTCACACCATCGTCACCAATCTCATGAACTGCCTTGCCTAAGTAACCAGACATATTTCTTGATGAACATCCGATGTACTACTCTATGAGAGCTGTGATTGTTGCATTCAAGCATTTTCCATGGTTACACATCTGGTGTGTTTGTGCATTGTTATTGTGTGACATATGCAAGAATGTGTAAGCAAGATCACCCATCACCATCTCCACTTGAAGTATTTTGTGGGGACTTATAATTTTCACATGTGTCCAATGGTCTCATGGGGTCATTGTGGCTGGCAGCATTCTGCGCCTGTACTCCTGTTCGACTTCATCTGCCCAGTTGAGCCTCTGTGGTTTCTGGCTGGGTGGCTCCGTGACTTCATGTGTCCCCACCCCGTCCTCGTTGGTCTCTGTTGTAACTTCTGTCCCTGTCAACACACTCCCTCTTGTCTCCACCTCTCTCAGTTCCTTCTCCCCAGTCTTTGTCATCTCACTGGTCCACACTGTCATGCCATTTGTTTGCAGCATATTCTCACACATCTGCCTCGCCTCATCATCCATGCAATTGTAGGCTTGCAAGTATGTGTTGCAGCGTCATGTGGGTCTTGAGCGTAGGCCGTGTTGTTGCCTCCACTGTCATCTCTCTCTCTTCCTTCCTCCCCTGCCTCATTCTCCCTTGTCTTGGCATCATTTTCGGCGCCATAGCTACTTGAAATATCTTCCTTTTGTTGTTCTCATCCCAGTTGTGTTCCCGGCATGCATCTGTCAGTTCGTACATCAAGCCAGTGCATCTCATCTGCATGGTCCTTGCCTACCGCCATCTGCCAAATTTCCAATACTTAGCTATCTACAATGGCCAAAGGCTTGGGAAAGCCCATGGAAATGCACAAGACCTAATTCTTTCTGAGCCCGCCTTGGAATTCCTGGCTCAGCTCGAATTCCCTCCGGAGACCGCACACATCCGCGCCTAGCCTTCGTGGCATTGCGCCCCGCCAGCTCCTGGTCTCGAAGATAGGAGAGTGGAAATTGCGGGGCCCACAGACCGTAAAATGGTAGTCAATGCCCTCAACAGTGGCGCCAAAACATTCATGGCCGACTTTGAGGGTACGTCGCAAACCGCACATCCGACTTCTAAACCGCGGTTTCTCAACTACCGCCGAGTCTAGACTCTAATTCCCCTACGTTTTCTAACATGGTACATGGCCAGCTGAATCTATACGATGCCATCAGGCGTCAAGTCGACTTCGAACAGGGCGGAAAATCTTACAAGCTCGTGCCTAAACCCACCGTGCTCATTGTTCGATAAGCTTCTGGCGCACTTGTCATACAATCAATTTGCAGCGGGTTAAGCCCTCGAGGTTGGCATCTCGACGAGCCACGTGTGACCGTCGACAACCGTCCAGTGTCCGGTTCACTGTTTGACTTTGCATTGTATTTCTTCCACAATGCCCATGAGCTCGTGAAACGCGGCACTGGCCCTTACTTCTATCTTCCTAAAATGGAGCACTACCTTGAGGTGCGCCTTTGGAACGATGTGTTCCTCTTCTGTCAGTCGTACGTCCACATGGCTCATAACACTATTCGCGCGACTGTCCTCATCGAGACCCTCCCAGCTGCTTTCCATATGGAAGAGATCTTATTCGAGCTGAGGAACCATTCCACTGGCTTGAACTGAGGCCGGTGCGGAAATATCATCATAACATGGCATATAATGACTCACCGCCTGTACCCACAGTTGGGACTACATCTTTAGCTTCATCAAGAAACGCCGTGCCGATGCGACTGCGGTGATGCCCGATCGCAAGGATGTCACCATGGAAGTCGGGTTCATGGACGCATATGTCAGACTCCTGGTTCAGACTTGCCATAAGTGCGTGAAAATTCCAGCATTTCGTTGCATGGCAGTGACCAAGGCACACAGGCGTAAAGTCGCTGCAATGGGTGGCATGTCAGCTCAGATTCCTATCAAAGGAGACGACAAAGCGAATGAAGTCGCCATGGGTAAAGTCAGGGCAGTGGGGCTGTGGTAGCTTAGTGGTAAGCCTGCCCTGGGGGTTGAGCGTATAAGCTAAGGCTGAGCGTTCAATCCTGGCCCCTCCGGAGATAACACCCTAGACACTCTGGAAAAATTTCTGCCACACCGATTGCCGATAACATCTGATTGCCTGCCCCAAATATGAATGATCCCTTCCAATTCAGAACTGACCCTTTAGGAACATGATGACACCTACTCCAATTATCTAATCCATCCAACCAACGCATTGGAGTACCGGGTACCCGTAATATCATGATTTGTCACACCGACAGCCGGAGGCTGGGCTGAAACATCGGCAGTAGACTGCAGCTGCTGCCACTCGTTGGAGTGTGGGAAAGGTGTCAAGGTGGTGTCGCAGCTGAGGGGTACAAACTGGAAAGTACACATGAGTATTACATGCCCAAATAAGCCGTGGAAGGTCGATTACTATGCGGTTTACGGGTTGGACTGTTTGGCTTTAAAGGGGTGCTGAGGGGAGTATTGGCGTTTTGGAGGCATGATTATTATCCACACCCCGCCCACAATAGGCATGGACAAGCTTGGGGCCTTGCCCTAAGAGCACAAGCAGAGATAGAGAACGAAAGGCGAGAAGAAGAAGACATAAGATAGAAAGCTGTATCTACCGTCTTACATAGGGCCTTGCCCCAAAAGACGTAAAGCATGGATTATAAAAAAAAAAAAAAAAAGTCAGGGCAGACAAACTTCAACTTCGTGAAGTCACTGCCAGCCATGACGGTCCGTGTACCCCTGAGGTTTCCCGGTCATGACAGCATCTCAGACCGCATATAGGTACTTGGATTGCTCATCCTCTCATCAATAAGATTGCAATGGATATCTTTAACGAGCACATGCTCGGGCCCAATCAGGTGACGTTCAATTTCACATGACCAGCTGCTCCAGGGCCTAACATTCGATATAGTATCATGTTCGCCGTGAAGAGGTTACAGTAACTGCAGCCGACCTTCTGGACACCAAGGTTAAAGGCGAGATCACCGAGGACGGTGTGAAGTCGAATCTTTCAGCGTGAGTATAACCTTCGTGCGCACTGCAGCTCTATCCTGATGCAGAAATAAACCTATCAGCGCACTGGCGTATTGCGCCGCTTGGATTGCGGGCAATGGATGCATTCCCCTGAATTACCTCATGGAAGATGCGGCCACAGCTGAGATTGCACGAGTCCAGCTATGGCAATGGGTCCACTATAACTGCTCCCTAGTATGTTTCACTGGTTCTAGTAGTACATTAGTATTTTGACGCATGCTGTGTCGTAGGACTCTGGACACCCAATAACTGCCTCGTACATCGACTCACTCGTCAAGAAAATCTCACAGCATGTCAAGACGATCATCCCGGGGCTCCAGATCGATCATGTGCACACCGCAGGCGAGTATTTGAAGGCACAAATTAGGAAAGACTGGGCAAGCGACTTTTTGACGACTGATTTGATGCCATATCTGGAGGGCTTGGATGGAACCAAGTGGGTCAAGAGTGCGCTGTGAGTGACCGAAAAGAGCACAGGCTACCAGATACGGAGAGTCAGTAGTCACGGTTGCGGTGGGTCATGTGAGGAAAAAATTATTGTCCCGTCTCATTTTGTAATTTTGTACGCGATGAATGATTCGTGCATGTATGGTCAGAAGAGGTGAATCCCATAGAACCATTGAAGATGGCTCTTCATACCGCATGATTAAGTTATCTAATCTGGGCAACAGAGCTGCATCAGCGACGAAGAATTTGGTTTCTGGAGAGCCTCACGTTTCAGGTGTATAAGATTGACTTTCATCCCGTGCTAGATTCCATTCCTTGCATTTGTCCGGTGTAGCCGCAATGAAAACCTATATACTCTGCATCAGCCAGGTAAGTTAAGCACAATCAATCAGCACTCGCCGTGCAGACACAGACACCGGCCTCTTCCGCGGCACAGTACAGTTGATATCGGAAGCCTTTGATGTAGTTCATGTTGTGCTGTGTGGCGGTGATGATTGCAGAGCAGGGGGTTTTTTCTGAGCGACTATCTATCTGGGTAATGAATAAGTTATAAGTATACGCGTCGCAGACAGACTAGCCATTGTATGTGCTTCGAGGGATGTTTAGCCTCCCGTCAGATATTACGAGGACCTTGAGTTTTGGACCTGCGTAGCTAGGGGATTGGAAGTGTGTCTCGAAGTGTGATAAGAGCCATTGGGCTCATCTACTCTTGCCTGAAGCCCTGAAGCCGGAAACCCTGTGATTGTTACCAACTGGCACGTCCCGTCCAGTCCGCGTGGCTCTGACCGAGCGCCACTCGCCATCAGCTGCGAGGGCCGACTCGTCGCGTTGGGCACCAATTGCAGACTTTACGGTCCTTCCGTGCACGCTGGGATGTGAGAGCAAAGCTCTCTACCGGGAAGAGTTCAAGATCTTTTCTTTGTGTATCGTGATATTACCTTCGAGTTGTTTCTCACTCATCATTATATTCCACCTTAGATCTTATGTCATTTCCGATACAGTCAAACCTGTCTTAATCCATACCTGAAATAACCCATACTCGGCTACATTCCATAGTTTTGGCTGTCCACCAAGATGTTTCATAAGTAATCTGATCAACTCTGCCATAACCAATAATACATGATCGGGTGGCGGTATATAACCCATGAATTTATTAAAATGTATCTATTTTTGGAAAAAATAACTCCGAAAAGCGCTAAAAAAGCTTCATGCGTGCAAGTGTCTGACCAGATATGACCGTGCCACCACTTAAAGTGCTGAAAGCGGGCTTGGCTAAGCTTACTGCCAATGTCAAGCTTCGTAAAGATGATCTAACCAGTCAACTAAGAGATGAAGAAAAGATCACAGAGGAGGACGAAGCCTGGCTTGACGGCGATGCAAACCTTGTTGATGAGGAGTATCTTATCGAGTTTTTAGAAAAGGCTTCGAACTACGAGACAGCGCTGCAGCAGCTTTCATCAAAGCAGAGAGAAGTGGTCAATCGGTTGAAGACACTTGCAGACAACGATGAGAAAGAGAAGCCGAATGGAGATAAGACAAATGGCGGGAAAGACTCGAAGAAGCGCAAGCGTGTGTAGCCTCTATTCTTGATCAAAGAGACTCCAGATACTCAGCTTGTTGGCAGGATGTGAGCAGAATAAGAAGGAATCAAAAGCTCCGGTATTCACCAAAAAAAGAAAACGCAACGTTGGAACAAAGGATCGAGATTCTCAATTGGCACCATGCCAGTATTGAGAAGAACCAGACAAAAACTGCGAGGCACTGGGACCCCATCTACCCAAATCTATGCCTCAAACAGCCCGTTATTTCTTCCTGGCTCAAGAATGAGAAGAAATGGCGCGATGAGTGGGAAACAAGTGGGAGTCGTAGACTCAAAAGGAAAAAGCACGCCAAACATCCGCAGGCGAATGATATGCTTGAGTTATGGACACTCAAAGCGATGCGAGACGGAGTCCATGTCACAGGAGCCGTTTTGAGACACAAATGGACAAAGTTCGCGGATCTTATCGGGATACCTGAGAATGAGAGGATTAATCTGAGTGAGGGTTGGCTGGCCAGTTTCAAGAACCGTTGTGGATTGAAACAGTACAGGTTCCATGGAGAGGCAGCCTCTGCCAAACCAGATGATATTGAAAAGGAACGTGCAAGAATCAGGGAGCTCATCGCTGATCTCAAATATCCATTGAAGGACATCTTCAACATGGACGAAACAGGGTTATTCTATGCGTAAGAACTTTCACTATCATATCAGAACCTCACTGATGCGTGATGGTTCTGTTAGAATGCCGCCTGATTGTGGCTTGACAGACAAACCAAGTTCTGGTGTCAAAGGAGATAAGGCACGATTGACTTACGCATTGACCATGAATGCTAGCGGTAGTGAAAAGCTACAGCCTCTCGTGATAGGAAAGTGGCAGCGTCCCCGCCCATTTCAAAAGAAGTTTGGTCACCAATTGGGCTTTTATTACCGGAATAATGCAAAAGCTTGGATGACTACCACTATCTACCAAGAGTGGCTTTATGAATGGGATGCAAAGCTTCGACACAAAGGACGCTACATCCTTCTACTACAAGACAACTTTAGTGCCCATAACCCCCCTGAAGATCTGACAAACATCCGAGTCGAAAACTTTGCCGCAAATCTCACCGCTCACATTCAACCTGCCGACTCAGGGATAATCAGAAATTTCAAGGGACATTACCGTGGGTTGTTTGTGGATTGGGCCATTAACCGCTATGATGAAGATGTTCCTCCTTTGGAAATCTATAAAATCAATCAGCTTGAAGCTATGCAAATGGCAGCACAAGCCTGGGGAGAGGTAGATGCGACCACAATCCAGCATTGTTGGCGTAAGTCTGGTATCCTCCCGACGAACCTTATAATCGACGATATTGCTATTCCAACCCCATCCGTCGCAATTGAGTCTTTCCTCAGTGAAATGACCACTCGGGACGATCCTTCAATACTGATCTGGTAGAGCAGAATGTCATGGATGGGTTGGCCCAATTGGAGAAAAGGGGAGTTCTCCAGGCTAAAAACAAAATGAGCATTGAGGAGCTCCTGAATCCGTTCAATGAGACAGTAATGCAGGAGAACGTTACAGATGAGGAGGTTTACGCAGCTGTGATGGAAGTGATGGAAACGACACCAGAGGATTATGAACAGGTGGAACCAATGGAAACTGTTGAGCCGCCACCATCTCGCAAGGATGCTCTGGCTGCTGTCACAACGATTCAAAGGTTTATTGCAGGAATGGATGCGGGCTATGCTTGTGAGCTGGAAGTTGTGCTGAGAAAATTTGGTCACGAGCCACGTCTTGAGCACACTCTCGCAATGGGAACATCTAAAATAACTGACTACTTCTCCTAAGACTTGTAGATAGTGTTAAAAGTGTCTATAAGTATTCATCTGAAGGTACTTCAATTAGTCACGTGATAATCCTAAATTTAAGCGCCACAAAGGTCCTCCGTGCTATCCCATACTCTATGACAACCCATAGGTTGAGGCGTCCACGGAGGGGTATGGATTATCACAGGTTTGACTGTAATGATTTCTTGCGTGCGTATTACGAGTTTGTGGGTCCGTTACATAAGTAACGTTATTCGGCAGAATTTACCGCATTCGCACGGTAAATTCAGAACGCGCGTAAATGCGGAATCAAACTGGCGGCGCTGTATCCAGGATAGTGCTCGGATACTTGCTCCGTTAGCGCTCAGTCGTTTCGCGCGCAGGCCATTCCGGCGTCTGTCTCTGCGTAAAGTTCGCATGTGGGTGATGGATGCTTGACCAGTGATTGCACAGAGGATTTACCGCTGTTATATACTGTATACATATCATTTCTGTGTTGTCTTTCTTGTATACAAGGCTTGAGAGTAATCTCAAAATCATTGCCACACACTAGAAATAATGAACATGATGTGTGTCAGGCTGGTGAGTGCAACAGGATGCCTGTCAGGCTGTGAGTGTGCTAGAAATAATCAACATGATGTGTGTCAGCCGTGAGTGTGCTTGAAATAATCGACATGATGCATGTCAGCCATGAGCTTGGAATAATTGACATGATGCATAGGCACACTTGAAATAATCGACATGACGCACGTCAGCCATGAGCTTGAAATAATTGACATGATGTGTGGGCCTGAAATAATGGGCGCACTTGAAATAATCGACATGATGCACATCAGCTGTGAGCGTCTCTCTGGGTCGAAAGTCAAAGATTCTACACTAATTGATAGTGTATCATCTTCGCGCTCGCCCAGTGATGATTCAGCTTCGTTGAACGAGGGTAACTCCGAAGAACGGACTTGGGAACCACGACCCTCTTCATGCGAGAAACTTGAACTGACTAGAGGCAAAGTCGACAAGTACTCCGCCTCCGATCCAAGCGCAAAATTGGATGCAACATCAGACTCTTCTGTGTCCGATGCAGACAACCCATCAACATCAGTTGCCGGGGGGTGTCCAATACACCTGGAGCTGTGAAGCCAGGCCGAGTAACATTTGGCCGTAATAGATGAGTGAGCCGCATCTCAGGTTCATCCCCTTGTGTGGTCTTGCCTAAGAGAAACAATCGTATCACCCTCCTAATTTTATTTGATCCTACTTACTGAAAGAGACTACACCATGAAATCGAGCGACGCAATGTAGAAGAAAGCGCGGAAAATCCTCATCAATTCGCCATATAATCTCCATTGGAGAACAATGAATTTCAATGATCGATTTGGAGGAGCCTATTAGCGTACCCGGCATTCTTGAGAATGAGAGAATGTGCTGAGAGTCAGGGGAAAGCAGGACACCTCCCATTTCAAGCCACGCTGTTAGTTCTTGCTCAATGTCTAGAACAATTTGCTCGGCTCTCGGCCCCGACCTTCTCAGCTCTTTCCGAACACCCTTGAGACTTAGTGAGTACCGACCGGCATTCGCAGAAATAGGATCACGATGTGGTAGTGAGGCGGAAGGTGCAGCAAGATGTTTGGCTTGATGTGTGGGCCTGAAATAATCGACATGATGCACGTCAGCCATGAGCTTGAAATAATTGACATGTCAGCCGTGAGCTTGGAATAGTTGACATGATGTGAGGGCCTGAAATAGTTGACTTGATGCATGTCATCCCTGAGCACGCTTGAACTAATTGACATGATGTGTGGTCAGGCTGTGAACACACTTGAAATAATCGACATGATATGGTGTGATGTTTGGGTTGGAAAGGACAGTGGCTTCAATGTATGTGTTGCGTCCCCAATGAACTTGAGCCTGGTGTAAGGCCAACCCTAGCTGGCTATGGAGATCACACTACTACACAACTGACAGGGGGAAATCCGAAGTATGTATAAATGAACAGAGTATACAAGAGAGGGGATTCTCACCTGACAAGGGGAAATCCAAAGAGAAAAGTCTAAGGACCCCCAATGTCAGCGAGCCCGTATTATACTACGCTGCGCAGCCAGGGACAACACTTGGCACCCGCCATCAACCCTGCATCCCCCTGACCTCCTCCCTGACCCTTGATCAACCCTTGATGCCACCTATTATGCAAGTCGCTTGATTTCCAACACTGTTCCGAGAGTGGAAGTCGGAAATTGGAGTGGAACTGGCAAAGCGAACAGACCTGGTGGAAGTTCTCCCAGAAGCGGAATCATTTCCAAAAGCGGAGTCGGAGATTGAATAGGAACCGGAAGCGGAGTTGGAAATGGAGTCGGAACTGTTGTGATAAACGCAATTATCTTACTCAAATCATTTATATAAAAAGAAACTAATAAAAAAAGAAGAGAAAATCAAAACAAAAAAATCAAAAGAAACACAAACTACATTCACGATAGACGTCGGCGCAAACGACGATCACACGAATCTTACGACACGCTATATTACCCATAGATCGGGTAGTATACAGGAGTTCGAGCGTCGGCCACGTGCGGCCGATCAGGGACGGCGCGCCTATCGGGTGATGGTATCAGCCATGACGTCGACAGGCGCCAGGCCATAGGTACCGAGGGGTACGGGCACCAAACGCCGCAGAGAATAGTAGACTGCGCAGGGGTACAGGGTGTTGTGGAATGACCTGAGAAAGTCATCTGCAACACATATACTCAATCAGCTGCCACACAAGAGAGGCACAGAGACAGCGGCCCCATCTCCAAGCCTAGCATTTATGCTAGGCAGGGCAAATATAGTATCATTCTCTATTCTAGCTCCATGACACGTCTCACTGGCTATTATCTCAGTATTATGTTGACAGGGGCTTTGTATACTAGGTATAGACCCTTGCTCCAAAGCCCAGAGAATCCTAACATCATCCCCATCACCCCATGACATTATGACTATTAATTAGTCACTCCCTAGTTACAAACAGCCTTCCCGACCCATTTATCTAGTATCTTGAGTACTAGTACTTACTACTAAAATAGTATAAATAGCTAGCACGAATGTATGAACAAAATTATCCAGAATCGATTTTTTCTGCCTCCTGAAATTGCTGTAATCGTTTGATAGTTACAGAGCTCAGTTCTTAACAGTTTATTCCAAATCTTCGTTGAGAGTCTACTATCACTGTTTACTCTATACTACCTTAAAAGCGAACGCTTTTGATTTGACTATCCCTTGGATCGACACTGTTCTTCTGACGACACGGTCACATGACCCTCATTCATCAGTGTTGTACGCACCCCGAAGAGCTTAGTCAGCACACAGAGGGGAGGCGAATATAGTGGTTTCAACCACTAAGCAACAGATTTCATTTGATAAAAAGGCACTAATTAACATTTTAATCTAAAAGGAACTGGGTGTGGTGTCGGAACTGGAAATGGAAAACAGGGTGTCCCCTGACACCCGGTACCGTGGTGATAACCGGTTTGCGGTGTTGAGGTAGATTCAATGGCCATGCTCCTTGTCACAAGACCAGAGGAGGACAGTGAGATAATCTGAATCCCATGGAGAGCTGTCAGACGTGTCCTTTGACCTTTTAGATTCCGAGAATAAACCTTGCTTACCATTGAATGTTCCAGAGACGAGGTTATGATCGACGGCAGTTCGTCTCGACTGGGTGAACTGGAAGCTTTGGGGGTACTTAAGACTCAACCACGAACAGCCTGCTCGTGCAATTGAGGACAGGACACATACTGCTGAACAAGCACTTGTACAGGATCGGAAAGACGGAATCGCCACTGTGCCCAGCGTGCAGGAATGCGCAAGAAACAGTACAGCATTTCTTATTCCAGTGCCTGGCATACAGGGAGCAAAGGAAGAGGATGGAGAGGAGACTGGGAAGAGGTGCAAAATCCATAAGGATGTTACTAGGAGGACACAAGGCGCTGCAATATTTATTCGGCTAGATACAAGATACAAGGAGGTTCGAGAAACAGTACAGAGACATCTCACTCCCACAGGTGAAGGAAGACAAAAGAAAAAGAGAAAGCAGAAGGCGGCATGAAGAGGGGAGACAATAGCCGCACACCTTGCCCACAAAGGCATGGACACCCTCGGGGCCACGCCCTAAGAGCAAAAGCAGAGATAGAGGTCCAAAGGTGAGAGGGAAGCAATTCAAGGAAGAGAATGTACATACCATCTTACATAGGGCGCTGCCCCAAAAGACGTTAAATGAAAAAAAAAAAAAAAAAAAAAAAAAACATGAGTGTCAGCCATGAGCCCGCAATAGTTATGCTGATGCATGCCAGGCTTGAGTACAAATAGTAGACCTGCTGCATATCAGGCATGAGCATGTTAGAAATAGAATAGTGGACATGATGCTTTGACCTACACTCACATGCTGAAACATTGAGAACTGGTACCCCAGTCTTGTTATTCTTACACTCTCTATCCTCCAGAGAATCCATATATCAGCTCCAATGAGTAAATAGCTTCTGCTAGTTGTATTATTCTCGGATTGATTAGGATATGCAAGTGAATATACTTTTGACTCAATTAGCCTTGGCATATATATCTTTTATAGTAAGTACTGCAAAAAGCAAGGGGATAAAAAAACTATACAAAGTCACTGCAACAGGCATCCAGAACACACACAAAAATATCAGAGCCTCTGTGAAGCTGCCAGGCGAGAATTTACTGGATAAGTAGCCATAAGTAAGCATAAGCATAGGCGCTGCTTAAATTTACCGCCAAAATTTACCGGTAAATTTTTGGCTTGGGAGAGGTAATAGAGGCCTCATGCGCAAATATGTCTGATTAAATATATTTTATATACAGCTTAGATGGTCTCTACGAGATATTAGAATATTTCATCGAGACCTGAGCGAGCTACTCGTCGTTCATTCTGTTGCACTGGATGCCACGCAGTAAAACTCCGCCGTAGCTCATGTCACACTGTTGGAAATCTATGTGTGTACTTGCACCCAGACAAACTTTTTGCAGACCAAATAATTTACACTACCAGCAACTAATAACTATTAAGTCAACAAATCAGGGCCCAGAGACTCATTCAAGCAAAACGTGTAATCAGATATTAATAGCTAGTAACTATAACAGTTGAACGTGGTCTAAACGCGTGTTGTTATTGCGCGATGACAGGCCACCACCTGCCTTCGACTTTTCCTTCCTGACCAGCGAGCACCTCCCATCGAAAGTCGTGCGCATGTGCAGAAACCAAATGTCGACTCCTCGAACAACCTGGGTGTCCGGAGAGCATGGGGATTTTGTACCTGTGTGAGGGGTAAGAACAGGTCAAAATAAGAAAGGTGGCACTCACCAAAAATGACTGACATCCCGGTACTCTATCACGGACCTGTGCGTCTGCGCACCGTCCACCATTGCATGCACTGGGGCACCAAATCAGCACGACCAGGACACACCTGGTTTAGGTGTGATCTCCCGCAGCCGCGCACGCTGCTGCTCGCCGTGCTCAACTACAGGGAGTGCGGCCCCGGCGCAGCACGCTCAGCGGGACGCACACCGCCGAGCACAGACCTAGAGCGCGGGGCCCACGGCGCATCGTGTCATCAGCGTAGACGCACTCTAGGTCTGGCTCCTAAAGGCCAGTGCGGGGAGTGACGATCAATGAAGCAGCGGGGGCATGCGCAGACGGCGACGGATGGTCGTGGGAGCGGCAAGGGAGGGGAGGGATGAATAGACGGCATTGAAGGTTTTAGGGATGAATATATGGCCTAGCGGGTTTTGCGTGTGCGCTGCATCCTGGGTCCTGCTTTCAGTGCATGGACTAGCTGCTGATTTTGATGCCATTCAGCAGCATATTTTCGTCCAGCTCACATACCGTGGGACAATGAAATCCCGCCTGACAGCCATGCTGGCACCAATTTAGTCTCCTCAGAAAAGAAGGACAGGTCGCTATGGTTCACTGTGCACGAATTCTGCCGTTTGGGACAGCGGGGAGCTAGAAGCAGGTCAAGTTCCGGAAGATCACGTGATGAGTGATGCCGCGCGCAAGCGTACCGCGTTCCCTAAAACTATTGCTAATTTAATTGCTAATAGCTACTAGTGTCCTTCTTGCTTTGTCGCTGTCGCTGTTCAATGTTCAAACTGGAGCAATAGTATTACCTTTTGCGCGTCAGACGCGGAGTACAGAAATAGCATCGCCCATGGATTTTTTTTTCGGTCGATCATGCCTTCAACTTCCCAACCTAAAGGCAGGAAGGGCCTCAATCGTTCCGGGTCACTGCCTGTAACTGCTAGTCTCACTCAGTTGCTGTCAACCAAACAAGCCTTGAAGCAGAAACATGGATGGGCCGTGAAGACACTAGAGATCTATGAGCGTCGCCTGAGACAGGCAAGAGAATGGCTGAAGGAGCAATTAAAATCAGAGGCGGCATTGGAGCATCCTGCTGGCTGTCCTGAAACACTGCAGCCATCGGAAGACTGGACACTCGATGACTTACAGCATGCTTTTGATAAAAAACCCAATCGGGCCTCGCCTTCAGCTGTGTCGCTTTTCATTGCCTGGAAATGTTTCAATGGCAAGAGGAATCTGAAGCGGGGCATAGCTGAACAGACACATGCGGCATTCAAGAAGTTCTGGGAGGATGCGTGTGTGTCTCTTTTCTTTGTTCTTTCTTTTTTTTGGGAAGTAATTAATAACTCGTTGATTCCCAGAGATTCCAATGGCCTATATCAAGGCCGCTGGTGTTGGGATGCAGAGAGAAGTACTGGGAAAGGGAATCCGGCTAGCTCGCCTGAAGTTGAGGACATGGTACAAGCGGTGAAGATGCTGGACAGTGCCGAGGGTAAACGATGGCACTTGGCTGCAATGTCAAAGGAATATATGGATATGATTCTTGTGTGGTCTAATAAGGAATGCCCGGAGCAGATACTAACATCTCTGGCATGCTCAGAGGATTTTGCGAGAGTCCGAGCCAAAGTAACGAAACATCTCTTGATGTGAGTGTTCTGCGCGAGTGCTTGGACACTATGGACAAGGTGGGCAATTAGAATAACTCAATATGGTACTCATAAATTGTCTATCAGGATATTTGAGCTAGCAAAGCTGTGAGTCAAGCACTATCGGCTAGATCTTGTCACGAATGATGAGTACAAGTGGCCATACGATGAATGTTAGAACAACGCAAGGGATGGCAACACAATCTCAGCAAGGAATGCAACCTTGAAAGTGTGTTGTTTTTCCTTGATGTCCGTTACTTGCCTCTCAAAAAAGCATTCAGGTCATTGTTATGAAATCCATCCGCAACCCGAGCTGCCCTCAGTTAATATGCACTACCATATGTGCCAATGGCTTCTATTCCTTCAAAATGGTGTATATGGCTGGGAACTGTGTTCAAACGACTATATATTCCCTAGTATCAGCGGAAACAGAAGTGCGCATCCTGAAGTTCCTATTTCTCATGACACCATCCAGAAGTGGCTGGATGAATTTGTGCGTGAAGCTGGGATAAGGATGGGGTCGACACGCTTAACAACTCATTGTTTCCGACGTGGCAGTGCTCAATATCATTTCATGTATGTCCCAGTCGGAAAACGCTGGAGCCTTGCTACGATTCACTGGTGGGGAGGATGGGCCGAAGGAGAGCATGTATGTACTTACCAGTTCCAGCGACTACAGCTACTCACACCTATTCAAAAGTGTGACACGCTCATACGGTACTTGCTGGATGAACTCTACCACTACGAAGAGGGTCACAGTGATGCACTTAGACCGGTCAAAGCCGAACGTGACAGGTCATTCCTTGGTGAGCATGTAGATGGACAGCCACCGTCATTTGATGCTTGGAAAAGGGTTATTGAAGTGCAGTTTGAGACACTTCAGTCTCACATCAACGGAACTCAACACTGCAATCACCCAAGTAACGCTAGCGCCCCTTCGAGTGCAAATTATCCACAACTGCGCCGTTGCGGCGAGCATGACCTGGCGAACGCAGACCAGCCGCCTTCGCTCTCGAGAAGTGACAACGAGCCTGATTGTAGGTCTTGTGATACCCAGCATGCGCCGCTTCAGTAAGTTTGTCATGTGTTTCGCTCATGATTTCCACTTGCTGATTTTTTGGCACACATGCGTGCCGCCATGACTTTCGTGGCGGCGTCGTCTTCCGGCGCGAATCTGATCGTGCTGGACCTGTAGGTGGTATCTTCCGCCTCTTCGTCCCATTCATAGTACTGGGACGGTTCGGGATCCCACTCTTCAGCAGGTGCATCTCCGTTGTCCGGAGAATCATTGGGTTGGGGATCACCCTCCCCCTCTTCATCAATCTGATGAAGAGAATTTTGACCGAGATCCATCTCCGGATCCTCAGTCTCATCGTCGTGCTTCGCGGCCGCTGTCCTGATACTGGACCTAAGCTGGGGGCACTCCGCTTTCTTGTGGCCAGGTTGGCCACATTCAAAGCACGTAGCACTGCTTTGGTTGCCGCTGGGCTTATCGTTAGGCCGGCCCAACACTTTCATTGGTGGGGCAGGTCGCGGAGACGATCCTGATGCTTGAGGCTGTTTAGCTTCAGGTGGGCGTCCAGCTTGCGCTGGGCATGGGGGCGGCGGCCACTGCGACGCTCCACTTCTTGAGAACTACTGGTCAGGCCCATCTGTGTCACCGGCTTGCTTCCTGTAAGCCGGGCAGCGCTTGCTGTTGCCGCTGCGCTTTCTGCGTGGTGCATCCCCATATTGTATCGGGATGCTTCCTCTATCATTCGGGCTGTCTCGAAGAGTTGCTCTATCGAGCTGCTCTCGGCGTTGTAGCCCTTTTTGAGGACTTTGTTGCACAGCATCTCGCGCAGCGCTGACACGAACCATCTCCGGAACATGTAGTCATCTGGCGGCTGTATCATATGCGCCGCGTATTTCATGAGCTCGTTCAGCATCTCCTGAACGGTCTTTGTGCCCTGCATGACCACGTTGAATTTATTCAATGCGTGATGGTATGTCAGTGTGTGCAGGAACCTTTTTTGAAGGCCCTGCATCACTGTTTCCAGGGTCCAACTGCGGACCTGGCGATTGAAGCATTCTATGTTTCGAAGGAACCATTCCTGGGCCTCGCCAGTCAGGCAAGTGCCCACGTGGCCGACCTGCATGTCTATGCTGGTTGGCCCTAGGAGGCAGTTCATTTTCAGCCATCGTAAGATGGCTGCAACGAAGATTTCAAACTCTTCGAGGTCAGATCCCCCGGTGTATGGCTCGGGGTGAGTCAGCTTCATGCCGGCTTTCGCAAGCACAGACTTCTCCGGGTCTGTGTCCGTGGCATCTGCCAATGCCACGCAGATCATCCGTGTGATCCCATCATATGGCTCCAGCAGTATGACATCAGCCTGATCTGGTATGCCCTGGCCTTCTGTTGGGGCCAAGGATCATTCGCGCGGCATCACAGCCGCGTGAGGCAGGCTGTTGTATGCCCTGACAGGCCCTGGGCCCAGATCGGGCTTGGGATCAGGAGCATTTTGTGCTCTCGAGTCCGGGGGCATCTTGTGCCTGGTGTCCCCCGTCAGACCCGCGTTGCGGATCCGCAGCCTGCTGTTGTAGGCTGCGGGCGCTTGTTGTGCATCTTGCACGGCTCACGTGAGCTGTTCGTCAGGCTGCTGGGTGGCGTGCTGCTTCCTCAGCGTTCTTCACGAGCAGCTCGAGGGCCCGTGTATGGCAGTGTGCGGCTGCGGCCTCTTTTCGCTGCCAGTGCGTGACTTCAAGCTCTAGGCTCTCTGTCGTCGCTTCAGAGTCAGGCTCTGAGGCGACTTGCTCTCTGACGATCTGTTGGATCCTTGTGGCTGTCCATTGGGGCAGCCAGTCTCTCTTGGCGTTCATTTCTGAACCGCACATCCTGTTCGACCGGGACAGCTGGTGGCAGCATTCGCTGCCTGTCCAGTTCCTTTGATTGCGGGTCTTCCGCATCGTGACCGCGTTCACTAGCTGCGGACTGTCGTGAGCTTTGGCGTGGCGTGTCGCATTCCCCACGTGAGCGGAGGGCCGTCTGGACATTCACCAGAGTGGCTGCGTCTTACAGCCTGATCTCCTCAGCTTGGTGGAGTTCCTTGCCTATCTCCATGATGGCGGTGGCAATGTTGTCAAGCTGCAATGCTAGCTGATCGTGCTTGTGGCGCATGAGGGCGCTCTGGTGCAGCGCATCCTGCACCTGCTTGTTCAGTGCCTCTGCACTCTCCTTGTTGATGGCGTGAGTTCTCGAGCTCTTGCAACTTGAGCTTGAGTATTCCAAGCCCTGACCGTCGTCTGGGGCTCACCTTTTTTGCCTTCGTCCTCCTTCGTGGACGATCGTCGTCGCTCTGCTTCGCGAGTGGCAGTTCAAGTCGTGGCTTTGTGCCCGTCTCAATGTTGATGCTCTGCCGCCTGACGACTGTGAGACCTCTCTGCCTTTTCCTTTGTCTCTGGGCAGAGGGGATTGGGGGGGCGACGCCAGCTTGTCACCCGGCAACATCTTGTCCTCGACCACACTCAGCGAGACATGGTCAGGATTTTCCTCGTCCTCTATTGGGGGACGAGGGCGGTGAGATCTACGGTCTCTCCGTCTTCAGGTGTCCTGGACTCTTGGTCCAGGGTAGTGTCAGCCGTCGTGTCACTGGGCTGCACCTGTGGTGTGGACCGCGAGCTCGATGCTCGTGTCTGTCTTCGACTGCGTGGAATCATCACGCTTGCAGCCGACAGTAGAGGGTCTACTGGAGGGTATCAACGATGTTTAGTCGTCGATGCAGCAATCTTTTCCAAGATTGCTTCGAATCCACAATTGGTTGGTCGCATGGCAATCAACCGCAGGATAGTTCAAAAAGGTGTAAAGATGACGATCTTATGCCTTGTGTCACAAGGGCACAACAGAACTTGACCAAGGAGTGGTATTCTGAATGCTACATAGTGACAGTGTAAGGGTAAGATGTGATGGGAACCGCTGACCAGTTCCCATGCATAAACTATACAGTGGGTCCCTAAGGGGCCCACTGGGATTATGTAATAACTAGTATACATGTATGATACATAGGTTATTTACAATGAAGGCCAAGATCCAGGACATGGACAACGTGAAGGTGAAGATTCAGGACATGTACAAGCCAAAATGTTGGAGTATCAATGCCATATACCAATATGTATCCACATGGACCCACCAATGTGTTAGTACTTCCCATTCAAACTAGTACTTCCCCATTCAAACCCCAATGTTCGCACCTTTCCTCAGCTATTCATGCACTTCTGACCGTCTGAGGTAAGAATCATCCTATACACTCATCTACTATTCTTTTCACTTACATACCATCACCTGTACTACAGCTCACAGTAGTACAGGTAATAATACAGCCATTCACGCACTTCTGAACATCTGATCTCACAGTAGTACAGCTCCAATACAAAAGTCAGTGTACATGAAGGCCAAGATCCAGGACACAGACAATGTGAAGGCTGCTTTACAGTGGCTTTTATGTGATGCTCCATCCAGAACAAATTGCTGTAGAGCTGATTAGGTTGTCTTTTGTACATCCCCCTGCCCCCCACTGCCTTGTGGGGTGTCTCAGCTGGACAATGAGCATCAGGCTCATGGGCATGAAGCACACACATCAGTTGTGATAGTCTGCAGACACGATCTGTGATGGGAACAATAGGCCATGCTGGCCAACTTGTGGGCTAGCATTGATGGTGGTGACCCGTTTGGGCCTTTGAGGTATATCATAGTTATTTTCCTGCCAATACCCACAAGCAAGTCCAACAGGGGAGCTACTTGAGGGATTTGGTTACCAAGAGAATCTTTCGTCCAAAAAAACTTTTATTTTTTGGATGAAACATTCTCTTGATAACCGGATTCCTCAAGTAAGTCCCCTTTTTCCTGTTGGACTTGCTTGGGTGGGTATTATTTGGCAGGAAAATTGTTGTAAATACAAGTGACCAATTGCTGAGCCAGCATTACTCTCTCTTTTTACAGTTACTATTACTCAGCAACTAGTATAGATGCCTAATATGTGTACAACAGCCCTTCAGACTCTTCTCTGACCCGTCTAGGTCCTAAACTGCCTATAGAGGTTGCTCTCACAATAGGTTATGGGCCCCACTCCCTGAAAAACTTAACCTAACCTAATCATTGACACGAAAGATCATACCACAGTCTCACAATAAGCCAGCCACGCCATGGCTGACACGACAACCTCGAAGCTCCTGTCAACCATCGAAAAGTTTGATGGGACAAACTGGGAAACATGGGCTTTTTCACTAAAAGCTGCGCTCATGTTTATCAACGCCCTGCACATCGCTGAGGGTCAAGAATCAACACCTTCCCTGAGCACACCACCAACAGACGACAAACGCAAGCGACTCAAGGACTGGGAGAAGTGATCTTGCCAGGGTCTCTCCTTGCTATTAGTATCTGTTAAGGGGGATGCCACAAATGTTGATGTTGTTGGGTTTGTGAGCGGTGTCGAGTCATCGGCATATCGAGTAACCATGCCGTGACTTACAAATACGGTAGTTTACATGTATTTGTCCCATCCATTTGTAACTCGCCACAAAACCAACTTGGTCAGTGCTGTCCCCTTCCCTTGCATCCTCTCTCCTTGAAAATCCCAACAGCAAAACAGGGCAATCTCCTGTAGAATGAAGGAAGATAAAATATAAGATGTTATCCTATCTACTCAAGATCCATCATCTCCCATACTAAATATATAATGTTCTTCATTACTAATATCCTTGAGCTGTTGCTGTTGTTAGACACAGTTGATAGTTTTACTCGGTGTTTAAGTAGGAACATCCTTACACCAGACGAATCCCTTGCCAAGCTCTTGGCTTTGTCATCACACATGATTGCACACATGTTTCTGTTGTTTTAACCTCAGCTTGTGTCTTTCACTCTTCATCGTGTTCTTTATCTTTCGGTACACCTCACTCTTTCTCTCAGCATCACCAGTTCCGCTGAACCTCAGCTGCATGCTTACAATAGAGTGCTGCTAGTTGCGTCCATGCTCACATCAGACACATGTCACCAAGCAGTCATATGTGTCTCAGCGGGGAGACCATAGCAGCCTCATCTGGTTTCTCATGTCTGCTCACACTTCTTGCTGCCTCACATAGGTAAAAGCAGTTTCCTTGGCTTGCTTGCCACACTTGCTCTAACACGGCGCAGCCTGTTACAATTCCTTTGCTCTCCCTTACGCTTCGTGACATCAATCTCAAACTCATGGCCAGTGATGAATCGTCTCATTGACTGATGGCCACCATAATTGCCAAAAAATGTCTTCAACTTGTCAATCGCCACCACTCTGGGGAACTCACATCCACTGACACCATCGTGCAGCTTAGCAAAACCCTGCCGAGTGATGAGCACTGCAAAGCAGCCCTCAAATGATATGTCGAACTCTGCACAGAAATTGACACTGAGCACACTGTTGGTGTGTCCTGTGGTGCTGGCAAACCTCACTGGCAACACTGCTGTCAAGATTGGATTTAGGCATTAATATCGTGTATTAGTGAACACAGCAAATGCCTGAATGGTTTGTGAAATGAGGTATGTAGTTCAGCAAATAATGTAAAGCCAATAAAGGTTTATAAAGTAAGGGGGCTACTCGAATGGAGCTCACCCTGTCTACAGTTGAAGCGAAATAGCCCATGACACTTGACGATGTAACGTGCAAGGTCTCACAGAAAGGTCGTCTAGTAGTAACAATCCTTTCACCAGCAAAGGCACTCCTTTGGAGCCCTTCGCCAACAGCACCAACAAAGGTTCAAAGACTAAAGTGGTGAAGGTGAGGCATGGAAACTCACCAGTGGTGTTCAAGCCCTGCTCTGGTTAAAGATAGTAGTCTAGACAAGAGGGCTTAAGATGATGGTCACAGTGTAGTCGAGTTTTGCACAAGATAGACATATGATAATTGAACTGCAGAATATACATGTGAATGTAAACTACTTATACCGAATGCTCATATGATATTACACTATATGAAAGCGCCTAGGTGGGAGGTTGTGGGCGTGCTGACCAATGCTGACCAATGCTTGGTCATTAGTTTGTCAGCGGAGCGCGCGAGCGGCGCAGCCGCGAGCCAAGAACGCTGCGCAGCATGGTCACGTGACCGTTTGCGTTCCAAATTAGGTCAGCGGCGAGCGGCGCAGCCGCGAGAGAACGCTGCGCAGTGGTCACGTGACCCGTTCGCGACCAGAGCGCGCATACGCGAGTGTGGTCCGTGCACGACACGCGCGCACGGTATAAAGGCCGAACGGTAAGGACATAATGCCAGGAACCTGCCCAACCGGCGATTCCTCTGTCTGCTGTCCGCTATGTGCTCTGTGCCCTGTGCTCTGTGCTCTGCGCTGTCTGCTCTGTCCGCTGTCAGCTCTGTGCTCTGTCTGATCTGGGTGCTGTCTGCTGTCAGCTCTGTCTGCTGTCTCCTCCTTTAGCTGGCTGGCTGTCTATGGCTTTGGTTGGCTGACTATCTATTGGCTTGGCTGGCTATCTATTGGTAAGTAATATCTTTTTTTTAATGCATTCCAATGTATTTTATTTGATTTGTGTTTATAATTTTATTGGTTCCTTTTTTTTTATCATATTGCATTCACATGTGCTTTATATTTTTGTGATTTTTTTCGAAAATAGATTTAAATAAAATCCAAAGACTGCTGAAAAAAAAGTATTTTAATATCAATATTTTTCAGGTTTTTTTTGAAAATAGACATCAATAAGTTCCCTCTAAAATTAATGAGATTCTGCTTTTAAATGTGGTTTGTTTTATTGTTTTATTTACTGTAAAGCCACTTACCAGCCACTCCTCTCTGGCTATACTGGTGGCTGGCTTACTATGGCTTTGGCTGGGCTCTGGGTTTCTCTGTCAGTCTCTGGGCTTCTCTGGCTTTGGCTGGGCATTAATAACAGCTTCTGCTTCAATGTACTGTGCTTTTTTGACATTTTTTCGCAAATAGATATCAATAAATTATCCTGACTTTGTGAAAATTGACAACAGCTCCAGGTTAAATGTACAGTGCATTTTCTTGACATTTTTCGAACAATAGATAATCCTAACTTTGCTAAAATTAATAACAGCTTCAGCTTACATGTACTGGACATTTTCTTGACATTTTTTCGAAAAATAGATAATCCTGACTTTGCTAAAAATTAATGACAGGAGCTGCTTAAATATAGATTCCTTGACTATTTTATTTATGTCTGTATATGTCACAAAATAGATATTGATACATGTCCCTGAGCTTGCTAAAAGTTAATAAGTAGTAACAGCCTCTGCTTGCTTCACTTTGAGGCCCTTGGGGATATGCTACACATGCCATTGGGACATGCTATGCATGCTATACTTGAGGGGCATGCTACACACACTATGCATGGGGACATGCATATGCGTGGAGACATGCATGGGATGCGACACACACGCTATGCTTGGGGACACCCATGCTATGTGTGGAGACACTCATGGTATGCATGGAGACACTCATGTTATGCGTGGGGACACGCACACTATGCTTGGGGACACGCACGCTATGCATGGAGACATGCATGTTATGCGTGGGGACACGCACGCTATGCATGGAGACATGCATGTTATGCGTGGGGACATGCACGCTATGCTTGGGGACACGCACACTATGCTTGGGGACACCCATGTTATGCGTGGAGACACACACACTATACTTGGGGACACTCATGTTATGCGTGGAGACACGCATGTTATGCATGGGGACACACATGCTATGCATGGGGATGTGCACACTATATGTGGGGACACACTATGCTTGGGGGACATGGTACAAACAAGGGACACACTACAGGGGAAAACACTACAAACAAGGGACATTCTACACAAGCTATACTTGGGGGACACGCTACACACACTACATGTAGGGACATGCTACACATGTGGACACGCTATGCATGGGGGACACACATGCTATAATTTAGGGACACGCTATGTTTGGGCACATGCTACAAACCAGGGACATGCTACACACAGAATACTTGAGGGACATGTTATGCATGTGGGACATGCCATGCACACTGTACTGCATGTGGGGACACACTACATATGGAGACATGCTACATGTGGAGACACACTACGCACACTATGCTTTGGGACACACTACGTGTGGGGACATGCCACATGTGAGGATGCAATACGTGTGAGGACAGATAAAGTGTGATGACACACTACAGGCAAGGACACACTACATGTGAGGTAGGGGACATGAGACATGGGAGAAATGTGTAGAGTCATTACCTGTTATGTATCAGGTTTGGATCTAAAAGGACTGCAGCTCCAACTTATATGTTGCACCCCCAACTATCATCCTAAGTATTTTGGAGATCTGAGATTGGAAGTTGGAAGAGGTTGAGTATTGTAACTGAAGTAGTAAGGGTTCAAGAATTGAGTTAAGTTGGATATGAGAAATCAAGTTGGAAGACGGAGGTCAGAGAGACAGAGGCCTTGCAGGTCTAAGAACCGGAGACAGTGCAAAGGGAGTGACATATCAAAGTCGATTATCTGATTGCTGAACAGAGGCACACATGACTGGGTTTTATACAAAGAGCTGAGACAACATGTCAGAAGGTAGAGGTAAGCAATTCCAGTGCAAGTAACTAGAATAAAAGTACCTAATGCGAAACAAGAGGAACTACAAGGGGGTGCAGTGTAGAACTAAGAACAATAGGCAAAAGACCAAGGGTCTAATTGGTAGCGGAACAAATGGAACTCCTGACGCTCTGGACTTGCTGTGCTGAGGGTCAAGTATGGAATGCTGGTGAAAAGAGTCATTAGGGGAAATATGTGAAGAACAAGGGGATCACAAGGTTGAAGTGCAGACATTGTGGAATAGAGTCAGAGGTGCGGGGGTACCGGAGTTGGTTGAGCATGGTCATAACATTACCTACCTTGATGTGTTATTTAGAGTTACTTTCAATCAATAAGAAGGGTTTTACTTATCTGAATGAAATTTTCTTATCCGAATGTGTTTGACTTATCCCAAGTTTGATTCACCCAATGCGTTTGACCTTACCGATGCATTTGACTTGCACCCCCATGCGAAGTGTGGGTACCCACCTAGGGAATTGATAGCGGAACAAATGGAACTCCTGATGCTCCGGAATTGCTATGTTAAGGGTTAAGTAAGGAAGGCTGGTGAATAGAGTCATAAGGGGAAGTATGTGAATAGGAAAGAACAAGGAGATCAAAAGGTCGAAGTGTGGACATTGCGGAATAGAGTCAGAGGAGGTGCAGAGGTACCAGAGTTGGTCAAGCAGCATGGTCATAACATTACCTACCTCAATGTGTTACTTAGAGCTACTTTTAATCAATAAGATGTATTTTACTTATCTGATTGTGTTTGACTTATCCCAAGTTTGATTTACCCAAGGTGTTTGACTTTGCTGATGTGTTTGACCTTACCGAGGCGTTTGACTTGCACCCCCGCGCGAAGCGCGGGTATCCACCTAGTCTAAGAGTTAAACGCGGGGGGTGGGTGGTTGTGGGCCCGCTGACCAATGCTTGGTCATTAGTTTGTCAGCGGAGCGCGCGAGCGGCGCAGCCGCGAGCCCCCCGGTCTGTTTAGGTCAGCGGCGAGCGGCGCAGCCGCGAGTTACAAACGCTGCGCAGCAGCGTTCCAGGTCACGTGACCGGTTTGCGACTATACGCGAGGGTGGTCCGTGCATGACCCTTCGCTTGGTATAAAGAGAGCGATGCCGCAGAACCGCACTCCCCACTGGTGTCCTCCTGTGTTCTGGCTGTGGTGGGCTTACTACTGCTTTGGCTGGTGTCTTTCTGTGTGTCTTTCTGTGTGTCTCTGGGTGTCTCTGGGTGTCTCTGGGCTTCTTTGGCTGTGAATTGACACCAGCTTCTGCTTCAATGTCCTGTATATTTTTTGATATTTTTTCGCAAATTGCTATCAATACACCTAACCTGTGGATTATGACAATAGGCGCAATCTTATAATCTCTGATGATTCAGTCAAGACCATTACCACTTTCTTTCATGTCTAGAGTCGCTGGGAAGGCCATCCCAGAGGTCAAGAGGGAGGTCTGCATGTTTGGCTGTTCCAGGGGGGCATACATGAATCATGATAATATATGAACAGGGATATAATTTGCATGATGCTTTTTATTTGCCACAATGCACTTGACCTTACTGATAGCCAACTTACATATCCTGTACATTTTTTGATATTTTTTCGCAAATAGACACCAATAAATCAAACTTGCTAACCTCAATAACAGCCACCTTAACTATCCTGTAATTTTTTTGACATTTTTTCGCAAATGGATATCAATAACTTATACTGACTTTGCTCAAGTTGATAACAACTTCTGTTTTAATGTAGTGTGTTTTTGTTATCTTTTTTTGAAAAATAAATATAGATATCAATGAATTATCCTGACTTTGCTAAAATTAATAAGAACAGCTGCTTAAATGTGGTTTCTTTTCCTATTTTATCTAAGAGTTAAACGCGGGGGGTGGGTGGTTGTGGGCCCGCTGACCAATGCTTGGTCATTAGTTTGTCAGCGGAGCGCGCGAGCGGCGCAGCCGCGAGCTACAAACGCTGCGCAGCAGCGTTCCAGGTCACGTGACCGGTTCGCGACCATACGCGAGTGGTCCGTGCACGACCCTTCGCTTGGTATAAAGAGAGCGATGCTGCAGAACCGCACTCCCCACTGGTGTCCTCCTGTGTTCTGGCTGTGGTGGGCTTACTACTGCTTTGGCTGGGGTCTTGGTGTCTTTCTGTGTGTCTCTGGGTGTCTTTCTGTGTGTCTCTGGGTGTCTCTGGGCTTCTTTGGCTGTGAATTGACACCAGCTTCTGCTTCAATGTCCTGTATATTTTTTGATATTTCTTCGCAAATTGCTATCAATACACCTAACTTGCTAACCTTAATAATAGCCAACTTAAATATCCTGTACATTTTTTTGATATTTTTTTCGCAGATAGAGATCAATAAATCTAACTTCCTAACCTTAATAACCGCGAACTTAAATATCCTGTACATTTTTTTGATATTTTTTCGCAAATAGATATCAATAACTTATTCTGACTTTGCTAAATGTAGTGTGTGTTTTTTTTATCTTTTTTCAAAAAATAAATATAGATATCAATGAATTATCCTGACTTTGCTAAAATTAATACCAGCTTCAGCTTAAATGTACTGTACATCTTTGTGACATTTTTTCAAAAGGTAGATATCAATAAATTATCCTGACTTTGCTAAAATTAATGACAACAGCTGCTTAAATGTGGTTTCTTTTCCTATTTTATATATGTCACAAAATAGATACTGATACATGTCCCTGATATGTGTGAGGACATGCTACCTGTGAGGACACGTTACATGTGAGGACACACTACCTGTGGGGACATGCTACCTGTGGGGACAGGTTACCTGTGGGGAAAGGTTACCTGTGGGGACAGGTTACCTGTGAGGACACGTTACGTGTGAGGACACGCTACCTGTGAGGACATGTTACATGTGGGACACATTATGTGTGGGGACATGCTACCTGTGAGGACACATTATGTGTGGGGACACCTTTCGTGTGAGGACACGCTACCTGTGAGGACACGTTACATATGGGGACACGCTACCTGTGAGGACACACTACCTGTGGGGACATGTTACCTGTGAGGACATGTTACGTGTGAGGACACGCTACCTGTGGGGACACGTTACATGTAAGGACATGTTACATGTGAGGACACGTTACGTGTGGGACATGTTATGTGTGGGGAGTTATGTGTGGGGACACGTTACGTGTGGGGACATGCTACCTGTGAGGACACATTACGTGTGAGGACACGTTACATGTGGGGACACCCTACCTGTGAGGACACGCTACCTGTGGGGACACGTTATGTGTGAGGACACATTACGTGTGGGGACACGTTACATGTGAGGACACGCTACCAGTGGGGACGCATTACATGTGAGGACACGCTACCGGTGGGGACACGTTACGTGGGGGGACACGCTACCAGTGGGGACACGTTACATGGGGGGACACGCTAACGGTGGGGACACGTTACGTGGGGCGACACACTACCGGTGGGGACACGTTACGTAGGGGGACATGCTAGCTGTGAGGACAGGTTATGTGTGGGGACACACTACCTGTGAGGACATGTTATGTGTGAGGACATGCTACCCAACTGCACTTTGGGTCTTCCCCCATTTCTGATTTTGGTATTGTTTCTGGTTCTGTGAGAGTGTCACCGGAGGATCAGCTGGCACATCAATATAACCCCATTGTCAAAATTCAGGATCCCCAAGATCACTATTGGATCTATTTCACAATGCACAAGCTTTGAAACCTGTGGATTATGACAATAGGCGCAATCTTATAATCTCTGATGATTCAGTCAAGACCATTACCACTTTCATGTCTAGAGTCGCTGGGAGGGCCATCCCAGAGGTTGAGAGAGAGCTCTGCATGTTCGGCTGTTCCATGGGTGCATACATGACTCATGATACTATATGAACAGGGATATATTTTGCATGATCCTATTTACCCCAATGCACTTGACCTTACTGATTCACTTGATCTTACTGATGCATTTGACCTTACCAAGGCGTTTGACCTACACCCCCGCGCGAAGCGCGGGTACCCACCTAGTTCCTATAGGTGAAAGCAGCACGGTGGGAGGTTGTGGGCGCGCTGACAAATGCTGACCAATGCTTGGTCATTAGTTTGTCAGCGGAGCGCGCGAGCGGCGCAGCCGCGAGCCAAGAACGCTGCGCAGCATGGTCACGTGACCGTTTGCGTTCCAAATTAGGTCAGCGGCGAGCGGCGCAGCCGCGAGAGAACGCTGCGCAGTGGTCACGTGACCCGTTCGCGACCAGAGCGCGCATACGCGAGTGTGGTCCGTGCACGACACGCGCGCACGGTAGAGGTTGTGGGCGCGCTGACAAATGCTGACCAATGCTTGGTCATTAGTTTGTCAGCGGAGCGCGCGAGCGGCGCAGCCGCGAGCCAAGAACGCTGCGCAGCATGGTCACGTGACCATTTGCGTTCCAAATTAGGTCAGCGGCGAGCGGCGCAGCCGCGAGAGAACGCTGCGCAGTGGTCACGTGACCCGTTCGCGACCAGAGCGCGCATACGCGAGTGTGGTCCGTGCACGACACGCGCGCACGGTATAAAGGCCGAACGGTAAGGACATAACGCCAGGAACCTGCCCAACCGGCGATTCCTCTGTCTGCTGTCCGCTATGTGCTCTGTGCCCTGTGCTCTGTGCTCTGCGCTGTCTGCTCTGCGCTGTCTGCTCTGTCCGCTGTCAGCTCTGTGCTCTGTCTGATCTGGGTGCTGTCTGCTGTCAGCTCGGTCTGCTGTCTCCTCCTTTAGCTGGCTGGCTGTCTATGGCTTTGGTTGGCTGACTATCTATTGGCGTGGCTGGCTATCTATTGGTAAGTAATATCTCTTTTTTAATGCATTCCAATGTATTTTATTTTATTTGTGTTTATAATTTTATTGGTTCCTTTTTTTTTATCATATTGCATTCACATGTGCTTTATATTTTTGTGATTTTTTTCGAAAATAGATTTAAATAAAATCCCAAGACTGCTGAAAAAAAGTATTTTAATATCAATATTTTTCAGGTTTTTTTCGAAAATAGACATCAATAAGTTCCCTCTAAAATTAATGAGATTCTGCTTTTAAATGTGGTTTGTTTTATTGGTTTATTTACTGTAAAGCCACTCACCAGCCACTCCTCTCTGGCTATACTGGTGGCTGGCTTACTATGGCTTTGGCTGGGCTCTTGGTTTCTCTGTCAGTCTCTGGGCTTCTCTGGCTTTGGCTGGGCATTAATACCAGCTTCTGCTTCAATGTACTGTGCTTTTTTGACATTTTTTCGCAAATAGATATCAATAAATTATCCTGACTTTGTGAAAATTGACAACAGCTCCAGGTTAAATGTACAGTGCATTTTCTTGACATTTTTCGAAAAATAGATAATCCTAACTTTGCTAAAATTAATAACAGCTTCAGCTTACATGTACTGGACATTTTCTTGACATTTTTTCGAAAAATAGATAATCCTGACTTTGCTAAAAATTAATGACAGGAGCTGCTTAAATATAGATTCCTTGACTATTTTATTTATGTCTGTATATGTCACAAAATAGATATTGATACATGTCCCTGAGCTTGCTAAAAGTTAATAAGTAGTAACAGCCTCTGCTTGCTTCACTTTGAGGCCCTTGGGGATATGCTACACATGCCATTGGGACATGCTATGCATGCTATACTTGAGGGGCATGCTACACACACTATGCATGGGGACATGCATATGCGTGGAGACATGCATGGGATGCGACACACACGCTATGCTTGGGGACACCCATGCTATGTGTGGAGACACTCATGGTATGCATGGAGACACTCATGTTATGCGTGGGGACACACACACTATGCTTGGGGACACGCACGCTATGCATGGAGACATGCATGTTATGCGTGGGGACACGCACACTATGCATGGAGACATGCATGTTATGCGTGGGGACATGCACGCTATGCTTGGGGACACGCACACTATGCTTGGGGACACCCATGTTATGCGTGGAGACACACACACTATACTTGGGGACACTCATGTTATGCGTGGAGACACGCATGTTATGCATGGGGACACACATGCTATGCATGGGGATGTGCACACTATATGTGGGGACACACTATGCTTGGGGGACATGGTACAAACAAGGGACACACTACAGGGGAAAACACTACAAACAAGGGACATTCTACACAAGCTATACTTGGGGGACACGCTACACACACTACATGTAGGGACATGCTAGACATGTGGACACGCTATGCATGGGGGACACACATGCTATAATTTAGGGACACGCTATGTTTGGGCACATGCTACAAACCAGGGACATGCTACACACAGAATACTTGAGGGACATGTTATGCATGTGGGACATGCCATGCACACTGTACTGCATGTGGGGACACACTACATATGGAGACATGCTACATGTGGAGACACACTACGCACACTATGCTTTGGGACACACTACGTGTGGGGACATGCCACATGTGAGGATGCAATACGTGTGAGGACAGATAAAGTGTGATGACACACTACAGGCAAGGACACACTACATGTGAGGTAGGGGACATGAGACATGGGAGAAATGTGTAGAGTCATTACCTGTTATGTATCAGGTTTGGATCTAAAAGGACTGCAGCTCCAACTTATATGTTGCACCCCCAACTATCATCCTAAGTATTCTGGAGATCTGAGATTGGAAGTTGGAAGAGGTTGAGTATTGTAACTGAAGTAGTAAGGGTTCAAGAATTGAGTTAAGTTGGATATGAGAAATCAAGTTGGAAGACGGAGGTCAGAGAGACAGAGGCCTTGCAGGTCTAATAACCGGAGACAGTGCAAAGGGAGTGACATATCAAAGTCGATTATCTGATTGCTGAACAGAGGCACACATGACTGGGTTTTATACAAAGAGCTGAGACAACATGTCAGAAGGTAGAGGTAAGCAATTCCAGTGCAAGTAACTAGAATAAAAGTACCTAATGCGAAACAAGAGGAACTACAAGGGGGTGCAGTGTAGAACTAAGAACAATAGGCAAAAGACCAAGGGTCTAATTGGTAGCGGAACAAATGGAACTCCTGACGCTCTGGACTTGCTGTGCTGAGGGTCAAGTATGGAATGCTGGTGAAAAGAGTCATTAGGGGAAATATGTGAAGAACAAGGGGATCACAAGGTTGAAGTGCAGACATTGTGGAATAGAGTCAGAGGTGCGGGGGTACCGGAGTTGGTTGAGCATGGTCATAACATTACCTACCTTGATGTGTTATTTAGAGTTACTTTCAATCAATAAGAAGGGTTTTACTTATCTGAATGAAATTTTCTTATCCGAATGTGTTTGACTTATCCCAAGTTTGAATCACCCAATGTGTTTGACCTTACCGATGCATTTGACTTGCACCCCCATGCAAAGTGTGGGTACCCACCTAGGGAATTGATAGCGGAACAAATGGAACTCCTGATGCTCCGGAATTGCTATGTTAAGGGTTAAGTAAGGAAGGCTGGTGAATAGAGTCATAAGGGGAAGTATGTGAATAGGAAAGAACAAGGAGATCAAAAGGTCGAAGTGTGGACATTGCGGAATAGAGTCAGAGGAGGTGCAGAGGTACCAGAGTTGGTCAAGCAGCATGGTCATAACATTACCTACCTCAATGTGTTACTTAGAGCTACTTTTAATCAATAAGATGCATTTTACTTATCTGAATGTGTTTGACTTATCCCAAGTTTGATTTACCCAAGGTGTTTGACTTTGCTGATGTGTTTGACCTTACCGAGGCGTTTGACTTGCACCCCCGCGCGAAGCGCGGGTATCCACCTAGTCTAAGAGTTAAACGTGGGGGGTGGGTGGTTGTGGGCCCGCTGACCAATGCTTGGTCATTAGTTTGTCAGCGGAGCGCGCGAGCGGCGCAGCCGCGAGCCCCCGGTCTGTTTAGGTCAGCGCCGAGTGGTGCAGCCGCGAGCTACAAACGCTGCGCAGCAGCGTTCCAGGTCACGTGACCGGTTCGCGACCATACGCGAGTGGTCCATGCACGACCCTTCGCTTGGTATAAAGAGAGCGATGCTGCAGAACCGCACTCCCCACTGGTGTCCTCCTGTGTTCTGGCTGTGGTGGGCTTACTACTGCTTTGGCTGGGGTCTTGGTGTCTTTCTGTGTGTCTCTGGGTGTCTTTCTGTGTGTCTCTGGGTGTCTGTCTGTGTGTCTCTGGGTGTCTTTCTGTGTGTCCCTGGGCTTCTTTGGCTGTGACTTGACACCACCTTCTGCTTCAATGTCCTGTATATTTTTTGATATTTTTTCGCAAATTGCTATCAATACACCTAACTTGCTAACCTTAATAATAGCCAACTTAAATATCCTGTACATTTTTTTGTTATTTTTTCGCAGATAGAAATCAATAAATCTAACTTCCTAACCTTAATAACAGCCAACTTAAATATCCTGTATGTTTTTTTGATATTTTTTCGCAAATAGATATCAATAACTTATTCTGACTTTGCTAAAGTTAATAACAACTTCTGTTTTAATGTAGTGTTTTTTTTTTATCTTTTGTCAAAAAATAAATATAGATATCAATGAATTATCCTGACTTTGCTAAAATTAATGACAACAGCTGCTTAAATGTAATTTCTTTTCCTATTTTATATATGTCACAAAATAGATACTGATACATGTCCCTGATATATGTGAGGACGCACTACCTGTGGGGACGCGCTACCTGTGAGGACGCATTACATGTGGGGAAACATTATGTGTGGGGACATGCTACCTGTGAGGACACGTTATGTGTGGGGACACCTTTCGTGTGAGGACACGCTACCTGTGGGGACACGTTACATGTGAGGACACGTTATGTGTGGGACACGTTACATGTGGGGACATGCTACCTGTGAGGACACATTACGTTTGGGGACACGCTACCTGTGAGGACGCAGTACGTGTGAGGACACGTTATGGGTGGGGACATGCTACCTGTCAGGACACGTTACATGTGAGGACACGTTATGTGCGGGACACGTTACGTGTGGGGACACGCTACCTGTGAGGACACATTACGTGTGAGGACACGCTACCAGTGGGGACACGTTACATGTGGGGACATGCTACCGGTGGGGACACGCTACCTGTGAAGACACGCTACCTGTGAGGACACGTTACGTGTGGGGAGCTACCTGTAAGGACACGTTACGTGTGGGGACACGCTACCTGTGAGGACACGCTACCTGTGAGGACACGCTACCTGTGAGGACACGCTACCTGTGAGGACACGCTACCTGTGAGGACACGCTACCTGTGAGGACACGCTACCTGTGAGGACACGCTACCTGTGAGGACACGCTACCTGTGAGGACACGCTACCTGTGAGGACACGCTACCTGTGAGGACGCAGTACGTGTGAGGACACGTTATGGGTGGGGACATGCTACCTGTCAGGACACGTTACATGTGAGGACACGTTATGTGCGGGACACGTTACGTGTGGGGACACGCTACCTGTGAGGACACATTACGTGTGAGGACACGCTACCAGTGGGGACACGTTACATGTGGGGACATGCTACCGGTGGGGACACGCTACCTGTGAAGACACGCTACCTGTGAGGACACGTTACGTGTGGGGAGCTACCTGTAAGGACACGTTATGTGTGGGGACACGCTACCTGTGAGGACACGCTACCTGTGAGGACACGCTACCTGTGAGGACACGCTACCTGTGAGGACACGCTACCTGTGAGGACACGCTACCTGTGAGGACACGCTACCTGTGAGGACACGCTACCTGTGAGGACACGCTACCTGTGAGGACACGCTACCTGTGAGGACACGCTACCTGTGAGGACACGCTACCTGTGAGGACACGCTACCTGTGAGGACACGCTACCTGTGAGGACACGCTACCTGTGAGGACACGCTACCTGTGAGGACACGCTACCTGTGAGGACACGCTACCTGTGAGGACACGCTACCTGTGAGGACACGTTATGTTTGGGGACACGCTACCTGTGAGGACACGTTATGTTTGGGGACACGCTACCTGTGAGGACACGTTACGTTTGGGGACACGCTACCTGTGGGGACACGTTACGTGTGAGGACACATTACGTGTGGGGATACGCTACCTGTGAGGACACGCTACCTGTGAGGACATGTTACCTGTGAGGACACATTTTGTGTGAGGACATGCTATCCAACTGCACTTTGGGTCTCCCCCCATTTCTGATTTGGTATTGTTTCTGGTTCTGTGAGAGTGTCACTGGAGGATCAGCTGGCATATCCATATAACCACATTGTCAAAATTCAGGATCCCCAAGATCATTATTGGATCTATTTCACAATGCACAAGCTTTGAAACCTGTGGATTATGACAATAGGCGCAATCTTATAATCTCTGATGATTCAGTCAATACTATCACCACTTTCATGTCTAGAGTCGCTGGGAAAGCCATCCCAGAGGTCAAGAGGGAGGTCTGCATGTTCGGCTGTTCCAGGGGGGCATACATGATTCATGATAAATAATTTGCATGATGCTTTTTATTTGCCACAATGCACTTGACCTTACTGATGCGTTTGACCTACACCCCCGCGCGAAGCGCGGGTACCCACCTAGTCAACAAATAGGAAAGAGGCCATCATGAGTCAGGGTTGGATAGGGGTGTGTAGTCAGGATACAAATAGATGAAACACATATACAATAGAACTAAGGAGGAGTGCGAACATGAAACAATGGGGAGGAAAGAGGACAAGGCACCTATGTAAGAAGACACACCTTGAGACCTGCATACATGTTACCCTGCATGGACTCTTGGTCTAACAGGTTGATCCTGCACAATCTACACAATCTACAGGTAGGACATCCCGCGAATGCATGCCGGCCATAGGAACACCCAAAGGGGGTTGAATCGGGAAGGTGATGGGGTCAGTGATGAACCATCACACTGTGTAGGGGATGTTGATCCTGTTTGATGGCATGACTACCGACGAATGATGCGAGTAGCAAATGGTCATTCGGTGAATTCAGCGAAGGGTGAATGGAGTGAACATAGAGATGGAGGGATGAAAAGGGAATAAAGGAAAGGCAGTCAAGGAGGCTACCTCAGATGGACTCACAACTGAATCAAATTCAGAAAGCTTGGAGTCATTTACACCAACTAAACGAAGACATTCACTGGAGGCATATAAAGATTTTCTGGTCTGAAAAACTGTTCAAAAAACTGTAAAGATATTTCAATTTTAGTGTTTTTAATGTAAAAAAACTTTAACAAAATATTGTGTTTTTTGTAAGAATTCGTTGAGCAAGAAATTTGTAAAAAAAGTTTAAAGTTTTTTGCAGGGTTTTTTATGTCTTTTTATAAGTTTCTTTGTGAAAACACAAAGAAACCCATAAAAAAACCCTGAAAAAAACTTTGAATTTTTTTACAATTTTCTTGCTCAACAAATTCTAATAAAAACACAAAATTTTATTATAGATTTTTTTACATAAAAAACACTAAAAATTTTTGGAAATTTTTTCCAGTTTTTTCAACAGTTTTTCAGACAAGAAAACTTTTATATGCCTGCAGTGATTCAGGCTCTTTGAACTTGGACTTGATTTCACAAAACAGAAAACACCTGAGAAAATCAGCATATTCCTGGCATCAATGCCCCTGAGACTATGGCCCTGCCAACCTGGTTGCCAGAAAAACCCCTGCTATCAAGGTGTACCACCTTGACCTCAAGGCCACCAAAAACGACCTTGTATTGCAACTTGACTGCCCTGAATTTCTGGGTGGGCTCCGGATCGATGTACTTACCAACCTATTTATTGACCTCGACAAGATCTACTTGAGGTACTACTCCTACAAGTCTGAGCATGGACTTACAGAATGTTACGTATCGGGAATCCTGGAAGTCGGAACTAGAAGGACAGTGGCTTCAAATTATATGTTGCACCCCCAATGAACTATTGTCCCAGGTATTTTGGAACTGAGTGTCGGAGATCAGAAGAGGTGGAGGTAGAGGAGGATTCGAGAGTCTAGCTAAGTTGAAAGGTCGGAGGTTGGAATTCGGAAGAGGTGGAAGATTGTATGGCGGAGGGACAAGGGTCTTGCAAACTTACTGTGTTAAGAACAGGAGATAATGCGAAGGGACTCACATATTGAAGTTGATTATCTCATTGCAGAAACAGAGAGCATACATGAGTGGGTTTTATACAAAGAGCTGGATCAACAAGTAATGGGGCAAGACTAAGCAATTCCAGTAAGAGTGGAAGTAACTATAACAAATGTAGTAAGCAACTAATGCGGAACAAGAGAACTACAAGGGGGTGCAGGGTAGAGTCAAGAACAACAAGCAAAAGAACAAGGGGCATGTAAGTCTAATGGACAGTGGAACAAATGGACCCACTGATGGACTGGAACACTATAGTATCTTGCTGTGCTAGGGGTCGAGTATGGAGGGCCAATGAATAGAGTCGAACAGGGGTGTAGAATAACAATTGGTCAGGGGTCGAGGGTTGTGGAGGTTGTGGATGTTGCAGAATAGAGTCGGAGGTGGTGCGGAAGTGGTGTGGAGGGTGCAGAGATGGTTGAGTGGCATAGTCGTAACACAGAAACAATTGGAAATGTCGATATCATGATGTCCACCAGAGGAGGAACAAGCAAACCCACCAAGGCAGTCGAAACTCATGGTGAATGGTCAATCACCTTTGCCACCACTAAATGAGCACTACTCTATGTTTACCCCCATCGAGCCAGAGAGCTGGCCAAATACGAAGAGTACATCATTGGACTCTTCACCGCTGTCTGACCAGTGTCGCTTCACTTCCAAGTCCTCAACTTGGACAAAGCAATCTGACTCTGAGTTGCAAAGGACAACCAGCTCACTCCCACCTCTTTCTCCGAATTGGTGGACCTCTCCACATGCCACCTTAATGCCTATGCTGACAGACCCAACCCATCCAGAAATAGACATGTTGGATCCTTTTCAGCAGTCCAACAACCCATATGCAAACGGTTCAATGTGGGAAGGTGCATGAGCAGCTTGTGCAAATACCAGCATCAATGCAGTACCTGTTACAGGAGGCATCCCATCAAGGACTGTGGAAGCCAGAAAAGAATCGATGTGCTGAAGCTGTGATTTCTCACAATGCTGGGAGTGACCCAAATGGACTCGAGGCTTTCTTAGGTCAAAAAACTCTACCTCTTGCTCACCTTCAGCCACATGGACTGAGTTCATGGACCCATTTCCATCTGTCCCCCTGTCTTTTCTCAAAGACACTGCCACCAGTCATACCATCACAGAAAATCCAACTCTCTTCTGCATCATCACCCCAATAAATGTTGATCGCTTCAAAACTTTACTTGACATGCACCCTAACCGACCTCTCATGGAATCCATGTGCAGGAGTCTTCGAGAAGGAGTCTGGCCGCACCGAGCGTGAGCACACTGTATTCGAAGCTGAGCTGACAGCCGCGGCAATAGGTGCAAAGCTCCTCAACACTGAGAGGGGAAAGAAGTATGTCATCATCACCGACAGTCAAGCGGCGATACAGACGACGAGGAAGGAAAGGGCGATCTCGGGACAATACCTGGTAGAGGCTTTGCACAGGCAAATCGAAGGAGTGGTAAGCCTGCAGCCAGGCGTCAACGTGCTCATGAGATGGGTCCCCGGGCATGCAGGAATCGCTGGGAACGAGAGGGCCGACGCAGAAGCCAAAAAAGTGGCAAAGGGGTCATCGAGTGAAGAGAGGCTGATACCAATCGAGTGCAGAGGAATATTGCCCAGAAGCAAAGCAGCCGAGCTCCAGGGACATCACCAGGACACTAAACGGACAGCCAGAGCAGCCTTTGCAAAGTCACCTAGAGCTCCGATGGCGCACAAGACCGATCCATCCATGCCGTCCAATGCGTATGACAAGCTAAGCAGAGATTTGCCTCGGAAACAGGCCAGCTTACTAGTGCAGCTCAGGACAGGACATATAGGCCTCAACAAACACCTACATAGGATCGGAAAGGCAAACTCACCGTTATGCCCGACGTGCAACCGAGCCCATGAAACCGTCTATCACTTCTTGTTCAGATGCCCAGGTTATGACGCGCCGAGGAAGGAGCTCGAGAGACAGATGCGAAGGGAGGCGAAGTCCACGAGGACGCTCCTGGGAAGACCCAAAGCGATGAAACACCTGTTCAAGTATATCAGCGAAACGCGCAGGTTCGAGAGGACGCATGGGGACCTCACGCTACAACAGGAGCAGGGCAGAGAGAGAGGTTGAAACACAGGGAGGCACAGCAGAGGCGCAAGGCGCAAAGATACAAACCCTCGCCCACACAGGCACGGAATCGCTCGGGGCCTAGCCCACTGAGCGCAAGCAGAGACCGATAACGAAAGGGGGGCAAGGAATCACTTGTCGACTGGGTATTTGTAGAATCCGTCTTACATAGGGCTTGGCCCCAAAAGCCGATAAATTGGATATAAAAAAAAAAAAAAAAAAAAAAAAAGGAGTCTGGCCTTTTGCGTTCGTAGACGAATTGGCTTCTGTCACCCTTGATTTCTTGGATTGCACTGTCAGTCCAGACAGACTTGCTTTTCTCTGGGAACAACGGGATGTTGAAGTCAGCTGTGGAAGGTACTCACCCTCAGTTGGGACTGAACTACTCCCAGGCATGTACAGTACCTCAGTATGAGTTGTCCCCAAGCCACACTCTGACAAACTATGCCTTATCAACAACCTCAGTGCTGGGCCGCATGCTCCCAACTCCTGGATTGCTCATTTCGATTCCTCCATCCACTTTGATAATTTACAAGACTTCGGTACCATACTACACAATGTCCATAAGCAGCACAAACGTGCTCCGTCTGCTAGGTTGATCCCACACAACCTACGGGTAGGACATCCCACGAATGCATCCTGGCCATATGAATACCTAAAGGGGTTGGATCGAGAAGATGATGGGGCCAGTGATGAACCATCACGCCGGGTAAAGGGTGTCGATCGTGTTTGATGGCGTGCCTGCTGGCGAATGATGCGAGTAGCGAATGGTCATTCGGCGAATGTGGCGAAGAGTGAATGAAGCGAACATAGGGGAGGAGTGGTCCGAGGGTATGGTGAACTCAGGCGAAGATGCAGGAGGAACGATGAGAGGGGGCGGAGAGGCAGCAAGGTAAGGGAAATAGATGGGTCATGACACAGTCCTTAACCCAATGCCCCTTTTTGCCACAATTATTGCATGTTCCTTTTGTGGCACTGCCATCATTCCATCCATTCCATCCTTTCCATGGTTATCTTGTGCCCTCAGGGCCGTCTCAGTGCCGTGGGTGGAGCGCCAGGTTCGGTGCTCTTCCAGGACCTGAGCAATTAAGACGTCAGAGGAGAGCATGGGAAGTGCAGCATTGATCGCCATAAGGAGTCCAGGAACCGGGGAGTGAGGTGAGCAATACATTGCAGAAGTCGCAGTCACTGATTAGATTGCCAAGCACATGCAGCTGTTTTTGGAGCTACGGAGCTTATGTATATGCTCCTCCATATTTCCATCCTCGGCTACAAAGGTCTGGAAGAAGTCCCGACGTAGATTTATTATTCCCAACGGCCCTCTTGCTTTGAAAATCGGGGTTATTGGCCCCGCGCTCTAAACCTAGCCCAAAGTAAAGTAAAAAAAAATCATTTAACAATCGCTGCAATATGTCTGCCCTCTTACAGCCGAGCTCGCTATATCGGATCGAGCCGCTCACCGGAGATAACTACCCCGCGTGGAAGAAGAAGATGCGATGGATCAAGATCTGTGGGAGCACGCATCAGGGCAGACCATGAAGCCAGAGCCGGCCGACAATAAAAATGTAACCGACCCTGAAAAATAGGCGATCGCAGATTGGATGAAAATAGATCAACAAGCATTCGCGGCAATCGGCTTACGGATCAGTGATGACTACCTAGTCTACACATACGATGCCTCAACGGCACGTGGGGTATGGCTAGTAAAGGATGAAGATAATATTCTCGACTCGCGAGGACTCAGAAAAATGTACAGCGACTAGCTACTGTAACTAAGTGGATTCGGTAGGAGCTTGAAAATGGGGAACCACGAGTGACTATATGACTAATGGTTGCGATGGCAATTCAACATGTGGCATGTGGCGATGGGTTCCTGCGCATGGGCGCATACTTAGCGCCGCCGAGAGTCTTATCGAGCGACGATCGATCACGAGGTACTGTAAGTGCGTTCTCCCCGGCACTTGGGTCCAAGACCACTGGGCAGCCGGAGTCCAAGTCCTTTGCATCCTTGCGATTTCAGCAGTACTGTCACGGCCCTCTGAAAGTAAGTGTGGCTGACCATCTACTATAAACTAGTACATATGGAGAAGTGCGTCCCGAACAACTCCTACTCGATGCTGCCGCTTTCTCTCGGTCCGAGGGAATATATACACTTGTAGGCGCTGATCGAATCAGGTGCTTTTGTGTGCCGGTACTCAGTTACGCTGCAATTAGTTGGCGCCTCGTGACCGTGCTTATCTTGTTAGGTCAGTTTAATTGTATTCAGTGGCGCTTACATTAGTGATAAGGAGAAGACTGATGGAAACGAATTAGGCGTTCTCTTAGAGAAGGATCGTCGATGAATCAAACATCATGTCCCAAAGCGGAGCCCCGATAGGTACGGAAGCGTTTTTCATAGTTGATTTGCGTGACCTACTCTAACGCGCGTGATATAATTTCGAATGAATGGAATATCGGCACAGATTGCGGAGGTTCTAGCCGCCTATAAAAGCCCGCCCGGGGACTCCCGAGCGGCCCGCCGTTTCTTTTCCTACCACCACACCCAACCTCCTTCCATCCTCGATGCACCCAGTTTCTCGTCCTTCCGAACCCTCGCACGTTGTGCTGCTTTGCTTTGGGTCGCACGTTCGGCGGGTACTTGCAGTGGTGAGCGGGAACTTTCCGGAAAGTCCCCTCTCACCACTACACTGCTGCGTGCGGCGTCGATCACTTACGCCAGTTTTACCATTCTCACCTATCAACACCTCCAGCAATCCCCAGCGTCAGTCAAAGACTCTTTGACTGATCATCGATGGTCAGTTACAGTCCTATTCACCTCACTTTCGTCCACACCACCCGCCACCGCCACCGCACATCACCTCATCTGAACCCTCTCGCAGACGAAATGCTCTATCCTTTTGGGATCCCTGACTCACGACAAGGAGACTGGACAGGTATGTGCATACTTATCATGGTCAAAGACAATGATTTTCCTAATGGAACCCTTTTAGCAGCCTGTGGCATTGTTCTCAAAGTCCGCAGGGAATGTGTCCCTTGCCTGACTGGAGGTACAATGTGCTTCAACATATATTTCTACACTGCCGCATGGTAAGTCGTTGTTGGGGGGCCTTTGCGACGAAGCTAACATAGCATCATCTATTTCAGGCGGCGGCTTGTCCAAGCGTGACAGGCCTTCCCAGAAGGGTCAAGGATCATGGGGGGTTGTCTTGTACGCTGATTTATTATGGAGATTTGCCTCAGCTCACATCTTCGTGTTACAGCTCGTCAGAGGCAGAACCAACACCGTCGCAAGCGCCACGTAGGAACCGGGATAATGTTCACTCGCCATACCGAACACGCCCCAGGCTGGCAACCGAGGATAGGACCTTCGTTCCACACCAGGCTTCCATCAGCTGGCGTGGTGCGCTTGAGGGAGGAGGGCTTGAACGGCGCCGTAAGATGACAGGCACCTTACGGCGCCCTTCAAGCCCTCCTCCCTCATTGCAGGTGATGCCTCTCCAGGTGATGAAGCCTACCGGCCCTATCCCTCACCTTCCCGTGTCCCGGCTGTCTCAACAACAAGAGATCCACGACGGCGTCCTTCCGCTCAACCGGCTTTTCCTAGCAACGATCTCGACCAGGCGTCTGCAGACCTCGAGCAACAGACCGTCGGGGGACATTCAGACCTTCCTGGCAACGGTGTCACAATGAGGCGTCTACGGTGCACGAGCAACAGGTCTTCGGGGATGATTCTGACCTGGAGGAGGAAGAGACCGACCGCAGTACACCACCTGGAGCGTCGTCGGACCCGCCCAACAAGGGCAATGGCGGGATCCTTTCGACGAGGGGTGGTCGCAAGGATGGTCGCAAGGATGGTCGCAAGGATAGTCGCAAGCATTGTTAGAGCTTAGTGCTCAGAATGGTCAGGTACGTGATCCTTGTAATGTCCTTTCTTGCCCCGTGTGACACAGGGGCCATTTGGAGATAAAACATCACGTACCTGGTCATTCTGAAAAACGATACGGATGTGTACTCTAAATTTAGAGTCTTTCGTGAGTGCTTGCCTTCGCGTAGGTTCCTCGAAGCCTTCTGATAGAGCGATTGCGAGAGCGACGACCACCAAAGGATATTCGCTCGCGATTTTATCAAGATTTCAGTTCTCCTCATTTTTTGCAGTGGAAATGATCCACATCGTGTTCAGTGATAGTACGCAGGCAAGAAATCCTCTCCTATTATCGGAAATGACATGTTGACACAGCATGAGGCATGTAATTGGTTTTCATGCATGTCCTTCACTGCTTTGACTCTGGATAAGTTTTACGATGTAATTTCCAAGTGACAGGAACTAAAGGAACTCTACTATTAGAGACCTACGATTCGAAAGGCCTCAAGGTTTCAAATTACATCGCCAACAGGCTTAACGACATGGGCATAGCCTAGTATTTGAACAAAAGAATGTTACAGTATGTGGTTTCAGAAAATGTGGGACACGTAAGAGTGCTTTAAGTACTTTCGTGGAAGGGAATCTAGCTCAACGTGTGCTACTAAATGGCAAACAAAGATTTAATATAACGATGAGTGAGAAACAACTTGAAGGTAATATCACGATACACAAAGAAAGAGCTTGAAGTCTTCCACTAGCCACCGCGGCTGGACAATTGGCGCCCAACGCGACTCCTCGCAGCATGGCGTTGGTAACAATCACAGGGTTTCCGGCTTCAGGCAAGAGTAGACGAGCTCAACAGCTCTTATCACACTTTGAGACACGCTTCCAATCCCCTAGCTACGCAGGTCCAAAACTCAAGGTCCTCGTAATATCTGACGAGGGGCTAAACATCCCTCGAAGCGCATACAATGGCTAGTCTGCGTCTGCGACGCGTATACTTATAACTTATTCATTACCCAGATAGATAGTCGCTCAGAAAAACCCGCCCGCTCTGCACTCATTACCGCCACACAGCGCAACATGAACAAGGACACCATCGTCATTCTCGACAGCATGAACTACATCAAAGGCTTCCGATATCAGCTGTACTGTGCCGCGAAAGAGGCCGGTGTCCGTGTCTGCACGGTGAGTGCTGATCGATTGTGCTTTAACTTATCTGGCTGATGCAGAGTATATAGGTTTTCGTTGCGGCTACACCAGACAAATGCAAGGAATGGAACCTAGCACGGGATGAAAGTCAATCATATACACCTGAAACGTGAGGCTCTCCAGAAACCAAATTCTTCGTCGCTGATGCAGCTCTTGTTGCCCAGATTGGACAACTTAATCATGCGGTATGAAGAGCCATCTTCAATGGTTCGATGGGATTCACCTCTTCTGACCGTTCCATGGGACGAAGAAGGGATCCCCTCCGAGGAGATTTGGCAGGCCGTCACCACAGGTGACCTCAAACCTGCTAATGCAGGCACTCGAGCCGTGAGCTTCCGTAGACACATCCAGACCAATGGGGTGACTGACAGGCTCACAGGCATCTCATGTCCCCGTGGATGCGTTACAGTCGCTGGAAAATACGACTGCTACTCTGGTGTCAATGATTACGACTGAACAAGCTTCAACCGGAGGCACGGGTGGTATCATCAGTCTCTTGTTACCAACCGTTCGTCTCCGCCTGCAGCTACCCAGCCGCAACGTCACAATGTCCGAATTGCAGCGACTCAAACGTGCCTTCGTTGGCATCCATAAGAAAGCAATAACTCTCGGCGCTACGGAGAAGGGCTCGGTAGACTTTTCAGAGGAAAGCGTTGGTGATAAGTTTGTAGAATATCTGCAACAGAATTTACGACAGTGAATCGGCTTTATGATATATAGGGCAAAGTCCCAGTCAAGTTAAAGCAAGAGAGGAAAACATCAAGTTTCGTATTAATACATTGTAGTCTGAGGACAAAGAACTATTCGGACCCTGCGCCTCAATTGTCTTGAATATTGTTTAGAATACGCAAGATGCTGAGGACTGTCGGATTACACAAGTTAGCATTTTGAGGGTTACTCAGACCAAGTGGTACATACAGAGATTGATGAAGCTAAGACAATTCCAATGAAGTTTCAGCACAACACAAATAAGAGAAGTTCAACACTTACTCCAGGTACAAGCTGATTGAACCCATGATGAACTCATCCGGGGAATATCGTTTGTTTATGAGGTAGGTCTAGATAGAGGATAGGTAAAGTTCAAAGCGCAAATATGGAAGCCTCACGTCGAACACAATGTACCCGCTGAACAAAAGAGCGCCTGCAATGCCATAGACGAGGTCCCAAGTCTTAGAAAAGGGGAAGAACATTCCGACGAATCCTGTCATGACGAGGGCGAGAATCCCGGCGAGTAGGAACGGACCCATTCCAGAAAAGTCCCACTAAAGGCAGATGAATATCTGAAGTCTGAAGTAACGGATGCTTACTTTGGATTGGAAGGTGAAAAGTGTGAGCCCGAGGAAGATCCCTAGGGTGATCAACCTGGGTCCAGGGTACTGGTAAGAAATAGGGCAAAATAAAAACAGCAACGTCACTCACAAGGCTTGGAGAACGACATTGGTGTTATAAAACGCGATCACGAAACCAAGGGTAAAGGCCTCCAAGACAGTGAATGAAGAAAGGAAGACTAGGTTAAGGGGTGGCTGTGTCTTTTCCAAAAGAGAAGCCCAAGGTTGACAAACGTCGCGAGGATCGTTACTATGAGAGACCATGAGCTATACAACATAATCAGTGTCTACCGTAAAACGTGTATAAATTGGTTACTGTGTCTGGACCCATACGATGGCATTTGTGTTCTGAGAGAAGGTGCCACCAACGACGCAGGTAGCGAGCTTCACACAATGAGGACAGTAGGCCATGACATTACAAACAGATTGCTCACAATCTGGCAGACTACGAATTGTTAGGGGATACTGGTTAGATATCAAAAATGCAACGCTTACAGAGGATGGTATACACTTTTCTCACGAAGGCAGCGCGAATCTCAGGAGCACTTTCGGAAACAGAGACCCCATACTGTAGGACGAGTCATGATCTAGAAATGGACGCATTGTCGTTCCGACCAACCTTGAAATCATCTGGTAGGTCACCGCTAGACATGCGTCAGCCGCAAGCCTTCATCGCGAATTGTGCGAGTGTGGCAGGCTCACTCATCCGGTTGGTTATATATCCCTCCGGTGCTTGGACCAGAATTATTATTGAGGAGAGGCTGAGAAGAAGCGTCTTGGTACAGGGGAGGTGCAGTTGACATTGTGAGAGCTAAGATATGGATGCGAGCGAGAGCGCTAGACAAGCTTACCAATCTCATGTAAGCATTTAGACGCCCATTCGTTTCCTCGTCGAACTTGACTACAAGGCTATCCTCAAGACGTGAGTACATTTCGAACTTTTTTGAACATCACCTTGCTGCTGGACATCGTGGTATGCCTACACTGGACATTCACAGGCTTGCCATGTGTCGCTAGTCGTTGGATGACCAGTTGTCCATCTGGATGTACTATGGATATTTAAATTAATTGGTCGTTGTTCAACAGTAAACCCCTCAAAGCATTAATGGCAGAACCTGGACCTGGACGAGGACGAGGAGGTTTTGGACGTGGCCGTGGTGATCGAGGACGTGGCCGTCGCGGTCCCCGCCGCGGTGGCCGTAAAGATGAAGAGAAGGAATGGTGAGTCTTAACATAGTTCCTGAACGATCAAGTTCACCCAACCATTCCCAGGGTTCCTGTCACTAAACTCGGACGCCTTGTACAGGACGGGAAAATCAGGTCGATGGAAGAGATCTATCTGTTCTCTCTTCCGGTGAAAGAGTATCAGATAGTGGACATGTTCCTTCCTAAACTCAAGGACGAGGTCATGAAGATCATGCCTGTGCAAAAGCAGACTCGTGCCGGTCAGCGGACACGGTTCAAGGCGTTCGTTGCTATTGGTGATTTCGATGGTCATGTTGGGCTTGGTGTCAAGTGTGCGAAGGAAGTCGCGACAGCTATTCGTGGTGCTATCATTCTCGCCAAGCTCTCCGTCATTCCCGTTCGTAGAGGTTACTGGGGTGCTGCACTTGGAGATCCACACACTGTGCCGTCGAAAGTCAGCGGCAAGGTTGGCTCCGTCATGTGTCGATTGATTCCTGCACCACGAGGAACCGGTATTGTTGCGGCCCCTGCATCTAAACGTTTACTTCAACTAGCCGGTGTTGAGGATTGTTACACACAGTCCAAGGGGAGCACCGCTACTATGGGCAACTTCCTGAAAGCTACGTTTGCGGCAGTGAGTCCCCTTGGATTGTTGTACCCTCATGTCATTCCTTTCTTAACGAATGTCACTAGATCACAAAAACATACGCTTTCCTCACCCCTGATTTATGGCGCGAGATTCCTGTATCAAAGGTGCCTTACGACGAACACAGTGCTCATTTGCAGCTCGCTGCAAAGAACGCATTCTAGATTTATGTTTGTATCTCCCAAAAATCTTTAAACATCACGCATGTTTCTATTCACACAGTGTGGCATATAAGTGTAACCCCAGATCAGGGTGATAAGTACCATCTTTGAAAGTGAGCTGAATCGACAATATTTCCTAGTGCTGTCAAAGTAGCATTCGCCGTCATCTGAAGACTCCACAGGCTGACAGTTTTGAGTCGGCGATTGAGGTTGGCGTGTGTAACATGATAGGCGAGAGCATTGTAGGTCTATTATGGAGTGAGCATTGTTAGATGACCGAATTGGAAGTTCTCACCTTGTACGAAATGTCGTCCATCAGACCAGCTGCGTGAAAGATTAACTAGTTAGTCGTACAACTTGCCGGAAACGTGTTTGAGAACTAACTCTCCCACATCTATGATTGTATCTCAGGGTAATCCCATAGGTTCGAGAGGAAGTTATCTTACCGTCCATGCCCCATCAAAAGCTTCTAGATCTTTTAAAATGCGACAATGAATGGGAACCAATGTTCGATTCGCACTACAGCTGTGTCAGTCTAAGATAAGAAACGCACAAATGATGCTTACTTGATGAAAGCGACAATAGGTCTGATTAACGCGTTGTTTACGTATGATAATTCACTCGTGAAGATCGGAACAACAGCTTTGAGATCGCGGAAACGTAAATCGATGTCCACAGACAACATTTTGGGGACGTATGAATCGTCTGGTTCGTCTAGTGGTGCTCGGAGCGGAGGCTTTGCGAGTTCGCGCTGACCCGGAATTCGTTCTGAAACCGAGGATGTGATGTTCGCGACCTGGGAAGACGCAGCATTCGAAATATTGGCTGCGATCTCGGAGATAATAGCGTTGATGTCAACATCATCAGCAGGATCGCGGGGGAATTTGATGTCTACGACTGCATCGAGCTTGCCTGAAGTGATCCAAGATAGAGGACCATCGGTGGCCGTCATCGCTTGAACATGATCGACATGGACACCATCAATGCGAAAACGTGACTAAAATCAAGAGTGAGTCGTCACGGATTTCTGACCCTAGATGCAGCACATGCCATTCGTTTCCATTGACCATCTTTGAGATCTTCTTCTGTTGTACGGCCCATGCTCTGGGGTTTGTGTAAGCTGAAAAGGCAGTTGTCAAACTGGCCAACTATGTTCTCTGCAGAGAGGAAGTCGTAAAAGAACCATTGCTTGCGTAGGCGTTTGAACTCTCCACGGAAAATGGAAGCGGTATAGGGCCGGAACTGTGCCGGCTGATAAACAGTGATCAGGATGTCCTCGAGCTGTAAAGATTCGAGTTCAAAATCTCCTTGTTGCGGGGTGTGACGGAACTTTGCTGGGTCAAGAGAAGGGTCCCATTCTACAGACCGACGATCTACGACATGAAATCAGTAGGGATCAGAAGAACTGCTAAGTCACACACCTAATACGCCTCGGACACCTTTAACAGTGGCATCCTTCACCAAGCCTTTACCATCCAGCCATCTCCAGAGGGATAACGTAACGTCGATAGAGTCAACGTCCAAGTCGAACAGCGAATAATTGAGTTCGTTTAGTTGTGGATTGTCGGGCGCAGTCGCTATAGTGTCAAGCTCTTCTCCGTCATCATGATATGCAGGGTGATTTCCGACGTCAAGGCGAGCTGCCGCCCTGTGGATACCATCCAAGGAACTTGTTTGAGCGCTGTAGGAAGTCATACCATATGGTCGACGGGAAATATAAACATTTTTGAAAGATATGCGGGAATCTTTCCATTTGGGAACAATGGCGGATTCGAACGCTATGGTCACCCCAGTCTCTGACGTTAAATATCTACTAATCGCTCGAGCAATATATTCTATAAAGAATGAGGCGGGGACATTTCTGGCGATCGAAGATGACGTACCTTGGAGTCTGAGGCTGTTTGCTGTCGCAAAGACAACGGAAAAAAAGGTCGTTCTGACGACGTCACCATGCTCAGCGTGATCGTGCCATGGCGTCTACCAGGACAACTCACGTGCCAACTAGTATCCAGACAGTCTGAGTCATTAGAAACCAGGTGAAAAATGCTGATATATCGTCCGCATTCCATCTACGAAATGATTTGATGGTGAACCACTTGAAACGAACGCGTGTACGCTGCCAAAAGCCCGTAGTAACATTCAGAAGGTCGTCCTTTGTTGGTCTATGTAAGTGTGGGACAGATAAAGCAAGCCGCCTGAAAAAGGTAGAATAGTTGTCCAGGTTTGGATTTGACTCTGGATCTGGCTGAGTTGCTTTAGATGAGGCTTGTTCACTTTGCGAAGGACCTGATTTTTCATCATCATCATTTTGACGAAGACTCGTGTGAAAAGCTCTAGAAAGGGTGTCCGATACTGGTTTACAATGATACCTGACGGCCAGAGTACGCACGGCACACAGAGTGTGCCTGGAGCTGGAATTCTGACTCGAATTAGAGCGTCCAGGGTGTGAGGGCAGGGTCTGCCTCCGGAAGTAGTTACGAATTATCGTATACCGGTCCAGGGTGGCAGCAGCCGAAGCACGGGGGCACATTGGAACAGCCTGTGAGGTTAGAGAAAACCCGGCAGAATGAGTGGAGAGCCCGTTCGATACCCTGCACACGACCGACATTGGTTGCTGTTCATTCTATCTCCGCGAACGCGAAACGTGACTAACCGTCACAAGAAGTCACACGCTAAGTACCAAAGCATCATGGCGACCGTCCATCCCAGCAGGATGGGCCTTGTGCCGCAAGACTCTAGGGAGTACCCACGCTCAAGACATAGATCTAGCAGCCTCGATCGCAATCAGGATAGGAACGTGGCAAGGCATCGCAGCCCCAGCCAGGACAGAGATTGGAGAAGAGACAGAGGGCGCAGAAGCCCCAAATACGATGAGTACAAGAAGTCGTCTGAACCTGCACCATGGCGAGCACAAGATAATATGTACCCAAATCGAGGTGGAGGCGAAAATCGCTATTCACAAGATGGTTGGGGCGGTAACGATTATCTGACTAGGTTCGTGGTTTCAATATGGCATAATTGCCTTCTTAGCTTATGCGCTCGCAGTCGTCAACAGCAACGAGAGAGCAGAAATTTTAGTATTTGGCCGCCTTCTCCCAAAAGTCCTGTGCGCGAAATGTGAGTGAGCGCAATGTCGCCTTTCTGCCTCGTCATGACATCAACCATAGCTCTCCCGGCCGTCATTCCAAGCCGCACAGACGAAGTCGCAAGCGTGACCGGTCTCCATCTACGTCTTATTCGGATAGTTCGTCCTCCGAGGAAGAACGGAGGCGAAGAGAGAAGAAAGCACGTAAGAAAGCCAAAGAGCAGGATAGAGCGGAAAGAGGTGGTCACAAAAGAAGCCGACCCGAAAGGCGTCGATCTAGTGAAGACGAAGACGAATCTCGAGGGCGAAATGAGGATCGAAGACGTGAGGCACGCTCTGTGGGCCGCACTCACTCACCCGAGGAGGATGAAGAGGATGAATGGGTAGAGAAGGGAACATCCTCTAAGGCTTTTGTTCCTGTACCAGCCTCCAGTGTTACCGAGGTGGCACATTTCGCCATGGCAGCTGGCAATCATGATTCCGACACTGAAGTTGGTCCACAGCCTCTGACAAAGGCATCGACGAGCAAGGTTGACGAAAGATCGTATGGTGGCGCCCTACTTCGTGGTGAAGGAAGCGCTATGGCGGCTTTCCTCGCTGAGGATACCAACGCACGCATCCCTCGCCGAGGAGAAATAGGGTTGACTTCGGACGAGATTGCATCTTACGAGTCTGTGGGGTACGTCATGAGTGGCAGTAGGCACAGACGCATGAATGCCGTTCGTATGCGGAAGGAAAACCAAGTTATTAGCGCAGAGGAGAAAAGGGGAATTTTGAAGTTGCAGAAAGAGGAAAGGGAACGGCGCGAGGAGGTTTTGAGAGAAGAATTCAAGGAACTTGTTGATGAGAGGCTTAAGGCCGGAGGTAAAAAATGAAGTGGCTGGATGGACATTCAAGGGATAGGTGATCTCTCACAAGTCTTCACGGAATCCATCTCGAAACTGTATGGCAGTAGTTGATCATGCACCGCAGGAATCCTCTCGTGACTTACGATTACCTTCACGTTTCTTGATGCCAACTCACCTATCACCTAAGAACTATGATTGTATGATACTGGGTGCTCTTTCAAAGGATCTTTTGTAAAGATTTTATTTGCCCAACAGAGGAAGCAACTTTTGAGGCCCGCAAATAGGATCAAACATCGGAGGGTGGTTTAATAGTAAACGATCTTCCGACCACCATGGCTGACCACAGTAAAATACGCTACCCCAAATCTGGATGTTGCTGGACGGAAAAAGAACTGCAGAAGTACCGATTTACTTTTGTGCATTGCACTGGGCTCGAATTCTTCGGGACGGAAACTCTGCCCGATCCATCTTTACCCCTCAACTCTGAATTCCTCGTGAAACAGAGCGGACTTGAAATGCAGTCTACCGATGATGCTGCCTTAGCCAATGCTCTGCGATTCGCCACCACTAGAACGGAGGAGGGTCACGTGGATGATTTCGCTGTCTCGCTTCTCACCTCGCTTGGTTACGCGTGTCAAACCCGATATGTAGGGATACGCAAGGAGTTGCCCGTCACGATGTGTGGAGAGCTCAAGTTGGCCAAGGCAGATGTTTATGTGATGGACCTTACGAAGAACACCATTCTTCTGCTTGTTCAAGCAAATACGCGCATCTATAACCAAGGACGCAATTCCCTGGCTCAACTCATTGCTGAGGCAATCGCAGCGTTCCAGTTTAACAACTGGCAGAGGAATCAGGCAGGTCTCCCTATGCAGGAGGAAATGGTAAGGTTGTGCAATCCCATCTGTACCTCATACTAATTGTATTTAATAGTTGATTCCTGCTATCTATTTGAGAGGCTCTTATCCCACATTCTATCTAGTCCCTGTCACCCAGCAACTATCAAAGGCAGTCGTGCAAGGTAACCACCCAAGCATTGAAACCCATGTGAAGGTTTATGTTCCTCAAGTCCCAAGAATGGCAGCACGGATGGAGGAGGGGATGTGGCCGCTCGACAACCGAAGGATCATTTTGAAGTGTTACGAGGCGTTCAAACAATTTGTTTACTGAGATCATCCAAACTGTATTTCGTTCTCTAGACTGCGATCCACCCCGATATCCTAACTACATCTCTAAGTACGAGTTTGGAAAGTGAGGTCGCTTTGGCCGTTCCGAAACCACTAAAACTTACTTCAGTAATACACCCTGTCTTTGATAAGTTGATAGACGCCATCATCGAGCTCAGTTGAGCACGGTTCAGTTTGAAAGTCTCTCCGTGATCTGGCAGGGTGTAAACAGCTCCATTGGTTTCAGGATTTGCAACAGTGGCCACTTTGAAAATAGCGCCTCCAATTCGCAAGATGGGTGAGGGATCCCCGCCGTAAATAATTTGAAGCCGGTGGAAACGATAGGTGTATCTGCAATCACGGTTATGTAAAAGGAATCATCTAATCAGCAATATCGGGGGTCTGATGCCCTAACAATGAGCTTGGTCAGCTGCGGATCAAGCCAGGCTTTCGGAAGCACCAGCCATTTGGTCGAAGCTTTCGCCACACCCAGCATGACGCACGACATCCGCAGTTCCATGCATTCCCTTTTGGAGAAAGCCATTGCAAGCGTACAAGCCTCAATCATCGGACTTTGCTTGGGTTTGGGAGGAGTGGAGCAATACACCAGTTTTTGAACAGCACTGTACGTATTCCACTCAATGACCGTTGAAAGTTGACAATGGCGTAGCTAGAGAGTCCGATGATGTGTCGCACTCGCAAACCAAAACGCCGTTGGTGGGACGTCTTCGAGTTCATTCCATCCTTCCTCACTACTTCTTCCTGGTCATTACTGCTCCCCTCGCCTCTCCATGCTCCCAGGCGCAGACCGCTGGCCAAACAAAATCCCACCTGCACCATGCAGACCAATCATCCAGCGGGGAGGTGAAGTAAAAGTAAGTTCTTCGATTAGCACATTTTTAGACATCATCTAATTGTTATCAAATGCTGCAGGTTGATATCAACATGCTCTTCCTGGATCCAGGGCAAGAAGAAGAGATCCGGCAACAATACGATGCTTGAGTTCACACGTTTCAACTTTTTTCAGAGGATGTACACTCGCAACAGGCCGCATTGAAGCTACTACAAGAACAAAGCCTAGACCTGCGCAACCTGGGGGATTTAGGGAATGGATGGAGTACACGATGGAGCACCCGCAGAGGAAATGGAACTAAGAAGTACGCTCGCATCTTACTACAGTGGTGGGGATAGTTTATAGCTCTGGAATATAAACCTTTTTAACACAAACAAAAGCCAATCCGGATCAAGTACTGATGCATACAAGTTGAAACATGATCAGCGACGTAGAGCCAAAGGACTCGACATAAATGAAAAAGAATGGCGGCGCCAGGGACCTTACGATTTTACGGCGTGTTTGGCTCACTTAGACGTCACATACTTTACTTCTAACTTTCAAGTACGACGAATCACGGGGATCCTGTCGCACAACGACGGGTGTCGTAACAGAGTAATGCAACGCTTCCCAAGCATTCCACTTCATGAGCACGTCTGGCAGGTAGCACTAGCTCAGTTGAATGATGGTGCCAGGTTAGTATTTCTCTTGTATATTCAGAATTCTATATTATATCTGTAATCTAGCATTGCAGCCATTCAGGCTCGCAACCAAGAGCTCTATCATGCCAAGTTATATATTGGCCAAACGACGTTCGATCCTAAGACCGCAAACGTGCGCTACCAGTTTTTGCAAACAGATTCCAGTACCCTCTACCAAAAATATTCCAAGCTGCATGGAATAAACGTCGGACAAGCTCCCCAGTACAACTTGGACAACTGGCTCAACCCAGACTCGCCGGAATACAAATCAAACATTGCATCAGCAGTGTTTCATTATCACGCAAGGGTCGTGAAAGACGATAGGATGTGTATCTGCATTCAGACCGAAGATATGAAAAGAGCAGCATGGAAGTTAGTGCACCAGAAACAGCTGATATTCGACGGCACATTTGATATATGTGACCGTCGTGTCCTTCTATTCATCGCACTTGGTGTTGACGAGGCTAGAGTGGGAGTACCACTCGCATTCTTTCTTTTCTCTGCTCCTACTGGCAACAAAGCAACACACGCTGGTTACGACATGCGCATCCTGTCTGATCTCCTAAAGGCATGGCGGGACTCTCTGGGTTGTCAGGACGGCATTAAATTTACGCCGCTGGTCGCTATCACTGATACTGACACAAAGGAGCGCGGTGCACTACTCCAAATTTGGCCAAAGATATGGTTAATTCTGTGCAAGTTTCATGTTCGACAGTGTTGGTCCAATCATCGGAAACAGGTCCTCCGAATGGGAAAGACACCTAACTTTCCAAAGCAACATGTTCAGGCTCGTTTTGCTCTTCCGCCCTCGATTCTAACAACAGGTACATCTGCGTCCTGTGTTCTACTCTCAGCTCCATCCTGAAGAGTGAGTATGAATCTTTGGTTGTGGATACTGAATCCAGAATTCTCAGACGGGATGATGCATTTGTGGGCAGAGGCTCCTTTGTTCCCGTCTCGTCTGTTCGAGCCATATTTGCCAAATGGGATGCCCCCCTTAAGGCTCTCGAGTTGTTTGGCGATCGATTGGAACAGCAGTCAGGGTGGCCCCCGGGGCCACTAATTGATCTCCTCTTGGAACGTGCTGGGTCAGGCGTGCATACTGTTTCGTCTCTTTTCTCCCGGGTCTCCATCGCGGTACTACGGGTGTTCGCAATACTCAAAATCCCTATTGAAGGTGTCATACCTACAACCAACCATTTGGAGGCTTTCAATGCAATCCTGAAGCGGAAACATATACACCGGTGGCAGCGCTCTGGCAAACGTCTGCGCTTGGATATATTTATTTTCCTGCTGATCACATGGATATTACCAGGCATTTTCAACCGCCGGAGCACAGAAGCAGAATACTACCAATGGCTCTCAGAACGTTTCCGAGATCAGACTGGTGGCGTTGATCTGGGTGCGAGACAAAAGACTCAGCCGTTTGCACCAAAGCAACTGCCTGCACCGGTCATCCCAGTGGCCTGGTGGACTTCTGAAAACAAACAGCGTAATATCACTGAAGCTACGTATCTCTCACAGTCACACATGTCCCGGGTGCACTGGTTAGATCCTTATACAGTTGATGGTACCTGTGCAAGTGCCCTGGCTGACATTCGAGTGCCTGATCATAAACGCTATGATTTGCAACTGAATGTTTATGGCTGGGCTTATTGTTCTTGCCCAGCCTTCAGTCAGAACCGTGGTGCATGCAAGCACTTGTGGGCATTGCGTCTTGCGATTCCAAAGCTGACCGAATCAGGATCACTTGCCCCAGCGACCTATCCTTTCCATTTCCCCACAAACGAAGATGACGCGCAGACCATCTATAGGCAGTGCTTTACAGTACCTACGACATTGCTCACTGCTGCTCCTGATACCACCAATGATCACACTGATGCACCATCCAGTGCATCAGTGACTCTTTCTAATCACACCAACACCTGGTTATTGCAAACCATGGACGATGACGATAGCGAGTCACACAAACCACCTGAGTCTGACATCGACAGCTCAGAATCGGATGGTGACTCCCACACCAAAAAGATAGATGAAGTGAGTAAAACAAATTGGGCTAATGATCTAAATGGTATATATTTATGTTTTCCTATTCAGCCCGAGGGGTCAAGTACCACTGCCACTGAAGGTGTCCGTCACCAAGTGCTTGATAAGATCAAGCACTTTGCGCACGTAAACCTTCCCAAACTTCACGGAATAGTTACACTTCTAGATGATGCACATCAGACCCCAATTTTCCCACTCTCTCAAACTGATCTCGCTGACCTATCCGAGCTTGAAGATGTGTGTTCAAGGCTCGCTATAGGTGTTAGGCAGATGACCGGCCAATTCACTGTGCCTGAGTTGCGTGCACTAGCTGTGCCAGCAACAGCAAGTACTCATAGTGTAAGTGCTCTCTATCCTACAAGGAAAGAATGAGCTGATATTATTCATGCTAGCATGTGTTTGGTGCCTCAGATGGTCTTTCAGAGTTGCCGGTCAAGCGACTGCTGCCTCCATCTCCTGAACGCAACCAGCGTCGCAAGGCATCGCATGCGGACCGTTAGGGTAGCTTTGTCCGTAATTATTCAACACAATTTTTTTTAATTAATAGTACTAAGAAACCTATTCCGCAAAGTGTATGATGTATACTTCTCCGTACGTGGCTGGGTTTTTATAATACGACAAGAAGCAGTTCCAATTCTTTGTAGCTACTCTCATATATACATCCAAGAAATTGTTGGAGAGTAGCAGACATTCAAGAAATCTTTGAGAGCGGGGGTTGGAGAGCAAGAGTACGGAAGAAAAACAAGATGAAAGACTAAATGGCAGGATTATTGCGTAAACCCACACTGGGCACTGCGGCCCATGCACATAATGCAGGACTTCCTTCGTGAAGAACTGATTACAGTTACACATATCAAACATCCTCCAAAATGTTGCGCTATCGACCCCTTCGTTCAAGTGTAGGGCGGCAAGTGTGTCCTCCAGCTCAGAGCCACGCAAAGGAGGCACATGGCGGTTGTAAACTGCTACCAGATGTGGGTCAGGCGGCTCCCACAGACATGATGTATCACCGAACATACGGTCTCCTTGATGGAAACAAGTTAGTCTTGTTTCCGATAAGAATCAATGTTACTTACCAGGCATGATAGTTACCCTTTCGTGCAAGTTATGTCTGGAGCGAGGTGTGGTTGGTATACTGCCTGAATAGTCACTCATAGTAGCTAAAAATACGGTTGTTAGCTGATAACTATAGTAGGATATATCGGAATGACTTACGCAACTGAGGATGAGAGCAAGTACTTATTGACCCGTGGGTCATAGCCAACTGGTTCGACGGAGGCATCCTTGATGAATCGGGAACTATAGGGCCTTTTGATAACGGAAGATCGCTGGAATGGAAAAAAGCCTCCGAGGGAAGAGGGAGCTGCGGAAGGGTGATCATTGACAAAGAGGAATGGGATTGTGCTTCAGAGACGTTCGGAAGGGAGAACGAGGACGATCCAGGTGTAGATGGAGATGTGGAACGACTGGGACTAACAACAAACGGGTCGTCAACACTTGCTGGGTGACGCTGCAGGGTTTTGTTTATGCCGGAGTCTTTCTTCACGGTTTTTGTGACTGTCAATTGCATTTTAAGTAGCTGAATAAATGCATATGGGAGACTTTACCGCCACTGAAGCCACCTCTTCTGCCCCGATTAAACTGGTAAGGAGGTGGAGGACTAATTGGACTTGATGTAGAAATGCCGCTGCGAGATGCTACACTTACATGAGTACTGAGCGAGCAAATGATAGAAATGGGACGTACTTGGTGTGGCATGCACCGGGCGGAGAAGACCATATCTGTCAAAGTGAGGAAGACCTATAAGAAATTGTTTTAAGCGTACTAAAGAGGTCAATATTATAGAGTGCAAACCTGGGCCGACATCACCTTCCGGTCTCAGTTCATAGACTTCTGCAGGCAGGTCGGGGTTTTCCTTAATGAGATCTGTCAAGCAGACTTGAACCCGGTTAATATTTGTAGTTATGATGCAAACCTGGAGAATACTTACTCCATGACCCGCAACCCTGGTATTTTTGCGCACACGCAGCAGCCACTTTACCCTTGTATCTACCGCTTTGTACGACCCATATTTCGTAAGGATGATTGACCTCTGGGTCAGTTTCTTGCGTAGCACATGGGCACTGTGGATGCTCGATGTGCAAGGATCGGAAAGCATCCGGGAGTTCGTAGTCGGCATACAACTGGTTATCTAAATGGCATGGCCTGCGAGAGTGCTCAGTATCCCAACCCGGTGATTAATGTAACTTACCAGTGATATACCCTTTCACCGCTGCGTGCCCAAGTCAACATCATTTTCGCTGTGCGTATGCGTTCGCGGTAGGGCGCAAACGTTTCCAGCCGAAGCGCACTGACTTCATCGACACCCGGATGGCCCGAGTAAGGGGATGTTGGAGATAACATAGAAGAATGCACAGAATGTGAGCTTTTCACAGAGGGAGACGAGACTGGAGTATTCCGAAAGTCTGAAAATGAGGGGTACATAGCAGACGATGCTGGCATATCCACATGGTAAATGTATGGCCTATTTAACCTGTTTGTGAGCTCAAAAGGGGCAAAACTCTGTTGCCTTCACGCTTACCTAGTAAATTTGTTGTCGGATAACAGTCGCTCAATGTGAAAAAGCACACTGAATGACGGGGAAGTGGAGCAGCTTAGCTCTGTGAATAGAGCTAAGCTGCTCCACACACAAACGAAGCGAGGCCCTCCGATGTCCGTTGCTCGTTTTGGTGTATTGGTGCTAATGCGTTTCTCCAAAAGGTATGGAGGCAGGAAGCGAAGGTGTATGGGTGCTTATGGTAAACTGTATATTGCGACGATAGCTGGTGCTTCCGAAGGCCTGGCCTGGTCCGCAGCTGACCAAGCTCATTGTTAGGGCGTCAGACCCCAATATCGGCACCACCAAAGAAATCTCCGACAGATTTAGTGACTAGCAAAGCAATCTCGGAAACGTTGGGTGGGAAATTTATACTTAGGCGATTAAGGAACTCACCATGGTGGGAAGGATGTAGGTTAGAGCACCAGTTAGTTCAAACCATGGCATGATGGCAACGACATACACTGTAGTGCGCATTACGCCGCTTCAAACAAGTAAGTCAAAGAGCAGGGAAAGAATAGGCGAAAAACTCATCCGAGCGCAGCAGCTGCACCAAGGAAGGCGTAAGTGCCCGGTGTGATGCAAGGTACATCAGGCTTGCACACAGCGAACCACCCTGACTGCTAGGGCGGAGTAGGTCGGAGATAGCATACAGGCTTACAGGCAAAGAAATTACCGATACATGACCTTTACGATAATCCGCCCGAAAGTTGCACCGACAGCCACGGACGGGATGAAGATACCAGGGGGAACCTGCACACATAGGAGACGACGACGAAGCCCACACCAAAAATGGTAGCAAGTAGCAACGAGTTTGCCATTCGCCACTGCACCCCCGACCTGCCAACATAAATCAGAACTGTGCCCTGCATCGGCTGAATGGAGTCTAAGATGATGACATACCGGCAGAGATTGTAATAATCTCCCCCATGTCGCACTACCGAAATAGAATAGCGAGACTTTCTGTCATGTCGATCCGTATAAAACGATTAAAATAATGGAACATGGAAGTTAGGGTGCATGTGTGACTGCTTCGGCAACCCCTGCGTGATTTGCCAAGCATCTACGACAAAAGCAGCTACTTGGAAGTTGAAACAAACGCCCCGTAAAGACCCTGGAAATGAATCAGCGGCATGTCGAAATTCGAGTTATCGGAGTGGCATACTCCAAATATGTCCTGGAAGAGTAGCAGCTTCCCTGCCCAAAAAGGATTCATGGCCTGCTCCGAAAATGGTCAGCTGTACGAACAAACATTAGGTGATCCACTTACAGAAACGGTAACGGTAGCGACTAGTACGCAAAAGAAACTGCGCCACATTGTCGTGATGCGGAACGTATGGCTCATTTCCGAGCCCCAAGTAAATCAAAGTTCATACGCCAAGAGAATGAGAACTGATTTACTTCAGTTGAGAATAAAACTTCACCGATGGGCAAGTCAAACGCCACTGCAAGCCCGGCCGCACTCGCTGCTGTGAGAATTTCACGCATTTTCTATAGTGAAAAGAGTAAGTTCCAAGCAAGGGCGCAACAACTCAGCCTCATACATTGACTGCGAGAATATCTGCTGAACATGTGGGCTACTATATTACCAATACAGCAGGGCCACATGCACTGATGGGCCTTCTTTCCCCACAGACAGACCAGATGCTATGACCGAAGGCTATGACAGCTCAATATTAATATGAACGATACGGAATAGTCCACCCGTGTTCATACCAGTGACAATTTTTCAGTAGCCCATCCTCCCAAATAACGAATCTGGAAATATGCACTTGATTTCAGATACATATACCGGAGCCCGCGGCATATCTGGCGAATGCCTTGACTAGGGATGCAGAGATAGAAGAAAACACTGTCTGGATGCATAAGAGACCATTTTCCGACTCTCACGAAAATAACATTACATACTGCACATAACACGTATATTATCCATCTCTCCGGGGTATATAAGCCCCAAGCCTCCAAGAAGAACCAACAGCAGAAGTGTCGATTTAGCCACCACGCGTCACGGCAATAACCCATCTTGATGTCCGAGAGCCACGCAGCCCATACCTGCGAGGGTTATTACGCTAAAACGAGCTCAGAGGACCGGCGAGGCTGTAGGGAAGTGTGGCGCCACCTATGGCGCGCGTGGCAATGCAATGTTGCCAAACATTAGTATGGCCATCCATCTCAGTCGATATACTTGATATATAACCAACGGGCATTGCACCTGAGACCAGATTCCGAGCTCCAGATCCCACATAGTGAAGGGAAAAGTTGTTTTTCATTACTGCTCAAATCAAAATTGCCTATTTCTTCGGCCTCCAGTGCTCTGATGCTTTGTCCAGGTCGAAACACGGGTCAGTCAGGTCTCAGGCGTAGCCCTGTTTCGAAATTAAATGTTGTACAGGCCCAAGGTAGTCTTTGGTGATTGGATCTGAAAGGCGCGGAGGAAGTCGTCACTAAAATCCCTCGGAAGGTGACTCACAAGTTCGTTGCCCGTCCAGGAAGACGCAGATTTAGCATAGCGTATTCTTCTGTCGGTCACACTGTGGTCAGATTCAGAGTCGGACATGGTGGTGGTAGAGCAATTGAGCTAAGGTACTGATTCTAGGTTTGGATTAGCACTTGTACTAAGGTACAAAGATTTTTGATATGCACGATGTCAAATACAGTTTATTTGTCTACACAAGAAGTGAAATTAAACTGCCATTTACCTATTCCTCTCGCCTACCGCATCAACAAACGCTGTACGTGAAAAACTACCACTGATCCCCCTCTCGCTCCCACGTCGAACTCGGCCCACGACGCATTCAATGCAACCAAGTGCGAGTGCGAGTGCGGTCCGGAGGGCGAGCGGTGGAATGCGAGTGCGGGCGCCCAAGTCCGAGTCAGGAGGGCGAGAATGCGAGCGCGGAAGTGTGAGGGGGAGTGTGGCATTGCGATAGTCTAATATTCGTGTAACGATTATACATAGAGACGTGTCATTGTCACGTGACCTACTTCACTTAAATTCCGCTGCACGCTCGCTCCTCTCCCAATGTCAGATTACGATCAATTGACCGATGACGAGTATGACCCGGACATGGACGAACCTTCCAAAGGTGGTTTCCGCATTCGCGACCCACTCCAACCGCCTCGTGCACATCCATTTTCCACCGCTGATTTGCATGGTGAGTCACATTACGCTCGACGACACATGCCATCTGATACATTTTCCTGAAGCTCTCATACACCAAGGCCTCATCGATCTGAATCCTCCATACCAAAGAGGTCACGAACCTTTTTGATTCCTTGACCGAATGTCGAAGCTCATGTATAGGCTATCAGATGTTGTGTGGCCCGAGGTCAAGCAGATTGGGTTGATTGACTCAATCTTCAGAAACTTCTATATACCGCCCGTCATTTTCGCTGTGGAGAAGGATGAGGATGGTGAAGAACTCCGGGTGTGTGTGGATGGGAAACAGCGTCTCACTTCAATCTCAAAATTCATGGACGGTGTGTATGACAGCCTTAATTATGCGATTCTGCTGATATGTCTGTTAGGACAAGTCTGTAGATCCCATGTTCACATTTGAGTTCTTACTGATTTTATCCCGTCCATCTAGATTCCACGTATGATGGCTACTTTTATAATGTTTTTATTTACTCACATGATATCGTCTGCAGATCGCGATCCCGTTTCAAAGGTTAGTCTGTCCCGCAGATCAAGGGCAACTGCTAACAACAAAGCATGAAGAAAAAATACTGGTATACTGGGTCTGACGCACATTCCAAATCACGGTTGGAATTGCCTGAACCATACAAAAAGCAATTTCAGCGTAAACAAATAACTTGCGGTGAGGTTGTCCACACGTGACATGAGCTGCTGACAGAGCCGCGTTACGCAGTGGAGTACACTGGACTTATTCCCGGGACAGAACGAGAGTGCGATACTATAGGCAATCAGACTGTGACTGGCTTGCTCACTCAAACTTCAGTATCTTCCAAAGGGTCCAGTTAGGTGAATTGTTTGCTGTCATGTCGTCAGGCGATTTGACTCGCGGTCCTCGATAAGGAATGTCATTGACGGCCGCCGAAAAGCTGCAAGCTATATCATCTCCTCTGGCGGGATGGGTATCCCAGCTGCAGGCCATGTATGTTAATTCGGATGGTGGTTTAACCGACCACATCAAATGGGACACGTCAAGAGGTGCTGTGATCTACTGCTGGTGGTTGGCCTTGACTCTAATATCACCAAGGACGAGATTTTCAGGGTGTGGCACAACTGTGCTACTGTTGTACGTTGCCACTATCCCGAATGGCTCCCGGTGTAGTTTATAGGAGCGTTTTTAGGCTGGCATCTTCCCCATTACTCTATGCCGTCTGTACCGAAGGTCGAAAAGTGGCTCACAACAGCCGAGAAGCCTAGCAACCAGTTTAAAGCCCAAGTTGCCGATGTGCTCCAAAGTTTTTTGCATCTAGGTGTGTACTTTCTATACGGACGTAACAGTCGACAACCATGTTATTTATTAGCAACCGAGCGACAATACCAGCAAGCTTTCATTCAAGTTGATAAACGCGTGGCGCCAGTTGAGTTTGTTTTCATAGGTAAGTATGACCTTTGCATGATCAGGCCTGTCACGGACTCGTTTTACAGGTGTTTTACTGGCAAAGATGCGAAACTGTACCTGGGACGATCGTGCCGAGGAGGTGCTTGCCTTGCGGAAGCATACACGCGATGAACACAAGGATGTCCGGACCAATGAACGTGTTATGAAAACAATGTGGAGTTTCGTGGAGAAGGTCAGGACTGAGGCTCCAGACCCGTATGAAGGATGGGAGGCGCCCGGAGCTGAGGACGACGATCCCCCTCAGAAGAAGAAAGCTCCGAAAGCTACGAAAGCTCCCACTAAAAAGCGGAAGCGCAAGGACGACGATGACTCAGACGCTAAATTTCGTCCTACCGCGCGCGCTCCCAAACCACGACCTAAACCTGAGTCGAATGGAGTGCGTTTTGTGGCATAAAAACTAGAGTTTTCCATTACATATTGTTGTTGCCTTTGCACTATACCTATCGTACCTATTTTTTGTTCAAGGCCCATGTACTCGAGGTCTTATACTACGCTCGTAGAGTACCTTGTACTACTAGTACGTAAGCACAATAAGTACCTTCCTTATGAAGGAATCAAGACCCTGTCACGTGGGTACGTCTTCGGCCCCGTCACCTATCTCCCTCTTCGATGCCACTCCCAACCAAGGAGCCAGTGGCCTTTAGAGGCGTTCCCTCTCTGGGCGCAGAGAAGAAGATGGCTCTTTCAATGACACTCACCCAAAAACAAGTAGAAGCAATATTCGCCAGACAGTCAGCTCTTCGAGAGTTGGGCTCCACTTCTTATCCTCTTGAGATTGACTTTAACGAACACGTATGTATACCTTGCATAACTTTCCTATTACTCCAACCAATCATAACAGAAAATATATATCGGAAACATGGCCACAAACTTTACCAGCTTCAAGGAAGATGGTATTCGGGAGATTTGCCAACGGAGCCCCACGGTATCAAAGCCTCTGGCTCCCATCTCTCTTTCTGGGAATGTCATCGGGAAGCTCAGTATACATCGCGACTTCGACCAGGATGTGGCCGACAATGTTCGTAAAGCCACCGAAGCCGAACATTCCAAGCGCAATGAACGAACTATTGTAGTACTGGACAGCCCACCAGTTATCTCCAAGACGAAGAAAGGCAGATCCGGCGCCAGCGCTTCAACTCTTGCCAAGAAGGCAATGTCAAATAGACTAGTTTCTGCACAAGCCGCGTCAGCTCGCCCGCCAAATTCTTCCACAGTCAGTAAGGCATCTACTCCCGCTGGCACCACCCCCTCAGTTTCCCGTCCAAAGCCACCGACGTCTAACAGTAAACCTACACCTCCTTCGTCCCGATCAGTTAGCGCTTCAGCTAGACCATCGACTCCTACTTCATCTATCACACCATCAAGTTCTGCTACTACAAAGGAACCTGACCTAACTTCTCTTCGTGCCCGCCTCACTCACTTTATTGCGCTCGATCCCCGGACCACACAACAAGTTCTTCTAGAGATCGGAGGCCGCAGTCCGAGTCCCGAAACCGTGTGCGAAATCGAGGACACTCTTACTGCTGTCGCTCAAGAGATCCAGCCGCCTAAAAAAGGTCCTCCTGGTCCTGTCAAGTGGGAACTTCGGTGGCGCTCGTGGGAGAAAGTTCGACCCTACGAATGGCCAGATCTCACGCCTGATCAGCGAACTCGTATGGCTCGCAAAGGGAGGCTCGCGTTCGGTCAGATGGACTTGCCGTCGACCGACCCTTTATGGGAACACTTCAAGACTCGAGTTTTGGATACCAACGCTTTACCCTCGACTGGCAAAGGGAAAGGGAAAACCGCTTCTGGACAGACACTTATGAGTTCAGACTTCAGAGGTGGCATGTTTCCTAAGGAGAAGAAACCGACCACCAAAGGAGGCGGCGTAGCGAGTGGTGGTATCACGAAGACAAAGACTTCAACTGCCAAGTCTAAAGCCAAGAAGGACCAAGAAGACGAGGTGGAAACCAAAGTGCGCAAGGTCCTCACGGCCGATGCAAAGGACAAAGGAAACGGAAGCCCCGCTCCTTCAACCACGAGCTCTGTCCCCACCGCGAGGATACCTAAGAAGAAGAAGCAAGAAGAAGTCTTACCTTCAAGCAGCAAGTCTCGAATGCCATTGGGCAGCACCAAGAGAGAGCCATCACCTCTATCAAAGTCTGCTCGTGCACAGGACGAGGGAGCTTACAAGAGAAAGCTTCCCGAATTCGACGCGGATGGAACCTCGGAAATGGAGGAAGGCGAAGTGGTAGTCGAACCCAGTGTCAAGAAACGCAAAATCAGTAGTCTCGGAGAGTCCAGCAAGTCACAGGCCACAGACAATCAGACGAGAAATGGTGACTCTTTGAAGAAAAGCATCAGGGAGAAGAGCAAAGTTGAGAAGAACAAACTGTCCGTCAAGGAGGAGAGTGTACCACCGAGAGCAGTCAACGACACCACGTCAAGAGTTAGTGTGGGTGCGTCATCGTCAAGGGCCATTGGAGGCAAGACCCAAAGGCTGGAAAAGGAACAATCACGAGACCCAGAGCGCTCGAAGGCGCGAGAGCCTGAGAGCCGCCGGGCAAGCGGCAAACGTGGACGACGAGCCACGCCGTCCTTCTCATCTGATGAAGAGGAAGAAGAGGAACCGATGAAGCCATCCATAGCTGCCCATGCACCAGCTCCAGCTGCATCGAAGCCAAAACTCCCTCCGCAACCACCTTCCTCAAAGCATGTCCTTCCACCAAAGGTCACTTCGCGAGGGCCTGCGCCATTGTCCGCGCTCCCATCTGACAAGGAGGCTCTGCGACGAAGATACCATACATGCTACGCGCGTTATATGGGAGTCACGTCCAAGTTCTATGAGCAGCGCGCCAAGGTCGAAGCGTTGCTCGCTACAGGTGTGGAAAACGTGAGCGCTGACGATGATGTTGAGATGATGGATACAGAGGAGTTGATGCAATTACGCGGGGAGCATGAACGACTCCGGGATGAGCTTCAGCGAATTATGCATGCCCATTCAACTGCAATGGTTTTCTAGGGATCGATACCACGCCTGCCTGCATTGTGAGAACTTCACATGCATACCACCATCCGCGATTATCCTATATCACACGTACTGTATTTATAGAATCCAACGTAATCATATCACTGTTTTCAACTGCTTAGCCGTACGATTCTAGTAAACGTTTTCTTACAAAGTCCCCCGCTACAATTTCCGCTTGAACAAGTAATGGCCCACGCCCCACCTAAACGAAGAACGTCTTTTAAATCACCTCCTGAAGCCAACTTTATGGACTCACTCTTCACCATCGTTCAAAGCAAAAAACTCTGCGCACGCGAGGAAAAATAACCTGAATCTGATGGGTGTGAGAAGCATATGAAAAACAAGAACTTGGAAAACCTCGCCCACCTATAAAAGGCTTTTCGACCTTCCTCCCTCCCCATGCCCTTGGCGTCCGCATCACGTTCGAGCTCAGCTAATCCCTTTTTCGCATTTTTGTCCTGAAGTTGAAGCCACGCCTCGAGTGTACGAGCATAATGCTTCCCATCAAGCCACCAGCTTTTGAGTAACGTTACATCGGATTGAAAGTGAAGCAGGAGATCGTGCGATGACATTGTCCCGCCTGCCAGATTGGGTCCTATCAGCGAAATAACATTGCAACACTCATGTTCTCCCTGACCTGAGAAAAAGGTTCGTGCCATCCAAGAATCATCATCGTCAAAATGATAAGGGGTCGTCTTGTGGCAGAATATGTGTATGAATAGTAGCGCATCAGATCCATCCACAGTCTCGGACGGAGATTTTAACCAGTTGGAGACCTTATGCAGAAGGAGTTCGTAATTCTTCATATGTTCAAACATCTGGAATGGCTATTATGCGAGGGGGGAGAAGGCAAACAGCTGAACCGTACTTCGATTGATAGGATTCTGTCAAATCGCTGTTGACCATCAAACTCATGCGAATTGACGTCGGCCGTAATAATCTGACTCGGGGTGGCAGTCAATAGCCACATTGTGGTTCAGATGTTTGTCGTTGCACCTTGAGATTAAGCAACTTCTTCTCTTTTGCCACAGAGTCGATGTGGGCTTTCTGGGTGGCCGAATTGGAAAGGCCTACGATACGAGAGCTGGGGTATTTCTAGAAGGATGAGGATTTGATGTACAGAACAAAAGGCGTAGTGCACCTCTGCAAGATACAAGGAAAGGCTACCCCAGCCTTTGAGGATTGCAGTGGTGAGTTCCCCAGTGCGTGTATATGCATCAATCACTGACCGCATCCGAGGTCTAATACATCCATTCCATCGCTGAGGTTTGCTCTTGCGCAATAAAGGTCCATAATGGCCTCCTCCGCCTCAGCCAGCGTCTTCACCCGACTCTCATCAGGCCCATCTCTTTCCCACAAGCACGCTGAATATTTTGCGCGAGGTCCCAGACAACTCAAGATAAATGCCGTGCTGACTTCATAGTGCTGATCGTTCGCTTTGCGCGTGGATCCCGGAGCGGTTATCGACGGGAGACTCTTAAGAGATGAGACAAATGCTGATTTGTAGTGGGCGTGTGATGTGTACGAAGACTCGGGTAGAGGTAAGGAGGAAAGTCGCACTTTACAAAGATAGCGAACGGCTGAGCGGAGGATCCAGTCCGGTACGACACCCTTGTCTACGAGATCGTAACCAAACTTAGTGAGTTTGCCTAGCACAAAATCCATAGAGTTCCAAATGAAATGAGATGTCTCCCTGCTGCGAAGCATCTGCGATGAGTCAGATAGCATCAGTGTTACAAGAACGTACCACAGTCCACAGTGCAGAATATGTAGTGGCCGTTCGTCCGTAATGCGTAAATCGCCATGGTGTCCCACACTAGACACATTAGGGTTTAGCGGTCCAGGACGAGAGGTACACGATCGGAGATAGTCGTCCGATCTATTTTCGTGTAACGATTATACATAGAGACTGGCTCGAGTCTAGTCCCACACTGGATATTCATAGACGATCACGTGATAGATGGCATGCAGCAGGTATCGAGGTTCTGTCTACTATATGTATGTAAAGCTATGATACGCATTTCCTTGTTTTATTCAAGGAAGATTACACCTCCAACCACGAATGAGTATGGTCTCATAACGCTTGCTGGCAAGGGATCATATTTCAAATTCTAAAAGAGGGTTTGAAATCCTTCAGCCACGCTTTCACAAACCCAATTTCTGCATTGTGAATTGCCTGAATCGCCGGCGGCTCATCGGAGGTGTTTGGTAACCCGTTTTCGTCCCAATGATGAACGGCGCCTATGATGACTGTTCAACAAAACATGATGACGATAGGAAAGGATAATGTCCTACCCGGAATAAGTTTGAAGGGTCTCAACGTAGTATCTTCACGCGGGGGAAGATATGCGTAAGAGCTGTGCGGTGTCGCAGGTCTCCATGGATCAACTAGTGGAAAAATCAGTTGTAGTTAAAAAAAAACATCGGCCAGCGATTCAAACTCACGCTCTCCATCCACAATGGCCAGGCGATCGGCCGAAATGTGGAAACCACCCAGAGCATTCACCGAGGCGACGTCCGGCTGGTCTGGAACAGTGAAGAACTGCCCCGGAGGATAAGCCTGTCCGTTCATGAGTCTAGACCGATAGTGTGACTTGCATTAGGAGATGTTTTCATCGTACCTGCTTGCAGATCTTTGATAGATAGGGCACCGTTAATGCCTTGGCCGCAATAGCTGGTATATTGGGTGGCGGGGCATCCTTAATCAGTGGCGGTCAGGCTTCTGGTACGACGAAGAATGCCGTTTCGCACGCACGATGAAGAACCCCCAGGCTGTGCATACTAGATATAACATCAACGCGTTGTCGTAACACAAGAACACGTTCGTGGTACCTTGAAACTGCCATGGCCGCCAGGTCTGCGATAGGTCATCAACTTGGAATTGTGCATCGTCCGTTGTCGCATAACACTGAGATACGGTCATTGTTATCTCGTGCCTTACGGATATAATACATACCTGGGTAATGGTCAGGCCATTTTGCAAGCAGGGTGCAGCAAAATTCTTGGATATCATTTGAGCCGTGGAAATGACGCAAGGCGGCAAAGTCTTACAATTTGGCTGTAGTTCGCGAAGTTCAGTAGGCCGAAACCCACACTCAGGTTGCCGATATGACCCGTCTGCAGTGATGGATCAGAGGGTTTCGCGGCGATAGTCTCACAGAATGGTGTCCATCCATCAGAGTCTATGGCTGGGTCCCAATTATGATTTTGCCAGCCTCCAAGAGGACTCTATGGTGTGTGAGTAGGGAAACTATGTGTGCGATGCACACGGCCCGCCCCACTCACGGTTAATATCGAAGCAAAATCGTCGTCTGCGAGTCCGTCGAGTCCAAATAGCTGCTTAAGGGGAGTGTTGAGATCAGGGCGGGCTAGGGCAACGTTGATTGATTGGACCGCATCCACCAGGACAGATGAGCAATTGGGAGCGGCGTTTCGTACAACATCAAAGTACTGCCAAAGTGCAACGGACGCATGGGTGACGCCACTGGATGCTATGGCGCCGTATGTAAGCTCTGGGTATTTAACTCTCATATGCGCTGATCGGGCCCCAGCATATGAGCCCCCGTAATAGATATATGGTGTACCAGGGGCAGTGAGGTCAGTATGGATACCCGTGGTCGCAGTGAAATTGATATTGGCCATGAAATTCGCCGAGTCAGCCATAGCCTGGTCGTTAGTAAGCCATCTCAGAGAGTCGGTGGAGAAGTTGGCGACCGGGACTGAGTTTCCGTAATATCTATGCTCCAGGACCATGCAGAGGCCCCCGGTGGCGTTCGCAAGCTTTGCAGCCACGCCTGTGCTGATAAAGGGTACGCGATCTAAGCCAGGCGCTTCTCCGCCTTCAAGGAGGATGACGGGGCCTCCAGGTTTGTAGAAGTTTGAGTTAACCCAGAAGTGTTGCTGGAACGTGAACGGGTTCTGGTTATCGAAATGATCGAGCGGCTGAGTGAATGTGCCCTCAACAATGCCAGGAGGGAACGATGCGGCCGCCGCTAGGTTATTAGCCTCGACGGCCGGCTGCAAGCTGGAAGGGGCGATGAGACGAATAAATATACAAAGACGGTCTCGTACCGTTGCTCAAGTTGCCAAAGCTTTACGGCTTGTGGACCCAGTAGGCGGAATCCATGGGGGGAAAGAGCGTGAGCTACAGGCAAAATGGCAAGCGCCAGTGAGACCAGCATCGTACGAGAGTCTGCTGGAACTCCAAGTTCGGCATCATCTATATACTTGTGTGATTTTCGACTCCGCCAGCCACTATTATTGGCGACCCTACGTATACGTTTGCGTATCACATGGTCCGACGATGGTTGCTCGTGGACTAGGACTGATCATATGAGAGGGCCCTGAGTCTGACAGCAGTTGGTGCTGTCACCGCTGTGATTTGGACGGGAACGCTAGTTGGTAAGTATCCCATAAGGGGGATTTCCTGTTCCACCTACTTATGTAGGGAGATCCCAGCGTAGATTGACCATCTTGTATAGAGTCACATGCGCGCACGGAGTCACGCCGAGTCACGCCACATCCAGATTGTACGCCACATTATAATTAATGATAATTGTTGAGATCTGGTCCCCAGTAAGACGCAGCCCTGCATTCTCCTACGTCGGGCATCGAGTATTCTCGAGGCCACTACAGTTGCGGACAATCAAAACCGACAACTTTAGTGACTGAATTTTGGACATTGCCACAAACGTACTAAAAAGCCACAAACTGTGAAAACATGCACAATTGATTTTTCTGGAGAGGATTCTACGAGCCGATTTCTGTATTTCGGCGATTTTAGTGTTGAGAACTCCAAAAATTTGGCCACCCCTGAAAAAAATCCCTAAAATCATGAAAAATAGCGCAATTGACTCCTTTTGGCGAGCCGTGTCTGATTCCATAAAGAAAAAAAAACCATCCGTGACAACCATCCCTTGAAATAAATTGATTAAATATGCCCTAAAATGGAAAGACTTTTGTTCCCACCATCTATGCTATCAGTATTGTCGCTGTAGAAATAAGTGACAACAGGATCTGGGAGTGTCCAGGACGCTGTCCCTCCGCCTAAAAAGAAAAGGAAGCAGAAAATAATTGATAGGGGGAAGGATGAACCCGGTGTGAGCAGGAAGGCGAACAAGAAGTGGAAAGGCAAGGGCCAGCAAAAGTTGAAGGCAGAATCACACAAAGGAGCAGCCATGACAGCGGCTGAGGGGACGGCTGACGCATCTTCCGAGTCCTGCATTGACTTAATTGAGTCTTTCAGCAGGTCAACATTTCAAAAATTCAACGTTCAACATTGTCAACCCCCGTTGAAGAAAGCCAGAAGCAGCGAGGACACTCCCGAATCACAGAGTGTCATGGCGAAACCAAGGGTCACCTTATCTATTAGCTTGGAGACACATACTACAACAAAACCTGTGGAACCAAGGCACACTCATAAACCTTCTTTTACACACACCCTAAAGAACCGTCTGCTTTTCGTAATTCTACAGCTGGTGAATGGCTCATCTTGTCATCCCCACGCATCCCAAATTTGACCACAAAGCAATCAAAAAGCATGAAATTTCATGGGTGCACATCATGCAACTATGACAGTCAGCCATACCAATTCCCAATACATCACACCAACCTGAAGTGGCAGAAAACTCTGCAAAGCTGTCAAAAATTTGGCTGAAAAATTTGGCCACCTTGAAAAGTCGTGGGAAAATTCCAGAAAAATCAGTTTTCAACATATTCCAAGGTGCTGAATCCATACTCAGTTTGGCAGAAAAAAGTCACAATCTCAAAATACAAAGTTTGTTGTGTTTGGTTGTCCGCAACTGTATATAGGTCAGTCTCATAGTTCAGTGAATCGCCTAGGTCGTATCCCAGACGCATAGAAACTTAGGTATAGTGATAATATACACGCTCAGTGAATCGCCTATTCACTCAGCTTTACTGCGCTTATTCGGCAACAAAACCTGTTCGCTGTGTGGGTTTCATTGATTCATTACCCAACAGCAAGTAGTTTACTTAGGCTAGTGGGTGGAATTTAATTAAACTCTAGCGTCGACGTTGGGCTCCCCTATGACTCAATACATGCGCACAGCTCTACCACAGGAGTCGAGAAGGATTGATACTACATACATAAAACAGAATACATCACAACCGGGTGCGAAAGCGAAAAAGTCCCTAGTCATATCGCTGGAAGAAAAAAAGTTCTGCAGCGCTAGGTCCATTGTCTCGTATCCTACTGACCGAAAGCTATATACCACAAGGGTAGGCACTGCTCAGAACCAGATTTCGCGATTTTTGTGTGCTTATTTGCTGCCACTGTTCTGTGACGTCTAGTTTCAGCACCAAGACCTCGAGGCCTCATTAATGGACCGGCTTACTAGATCAGGCAGGTCGAACCCTGCCGGGCCAGCATCAAACAGAGCGTGAGGTGGATCGCCTCCTTCAACGACGAGCCTAAGCCACGCTTCCGTGTCTCCTTCCTCCGGCTTGGTCCACTGACGCTTAGCCATTCGCCCTTTGCTCCCATCCATACAAGGTACTGTCATCTGATGCGCGTCGAAGGAGGCATCCGCAATTGGAGTCAAGCCCGCGTCTATATCGAGCGAATAAGGTAAACGATTGTACGAGGCTCGTGCAAATCCTTTGGAACCGTCAACCTGGCCGTTGTGGTCTCCCGCAATAGCCGTCGGAGAGTGGTTGGAGAGTGAAGCAGAGTCGTCGCTTTCGTCCCCTCGGGCGTGTCGTGATACATGACCATATCCGACGACATGGAGGAAGGCGGTGAGTCGACAAAGGAGTAGTCTAGCAGATGGATAAACTTAGGGCACAACTAATTTGTGCGAATATTCTTACCGTAGGTTCCCGCGCTCGTGTCGACGGTAGGAGACATCGGGAACCGAAAATTTCCTTGGAAGGTAAACGGTTTCGGGACTGAGACATCGGAGGGAGCTATAGACGAATGTGTTACTTGTCGTCGAATATGAGTTCGAGAAGCCCACGCACGAGCTGACTGTTCAGGTTGTTGAGACGGCGGATTTTCAGAGATTGGTTTGGAGAGAGTCTGGGCTCGGAAACCAGACTCGATGGAGAGACGAAGACTAAGATAGTCCTGCCAGGTATTACTAGGACTCGTGAAGACCAGATGACCTGCGCGACATTGGTCACTGCCTTACTTATATGCGGGCAGCGAAGACATGACATACCATTGCCATCAATCAACGGAGGCTCGTGCTCGTTCATTTGCTGCTGGCGAAGGTCAATAGAGCGTCGTCGAGAATTGGAATTGCAGTCACGGTGCCGAAGGGCGTGGCGCCCCACGGGACCGAAGCTGCTGTTGGCCACGCGGGCAATAATGGAGGCGGCCAGCGTATCTTTGGAGAGGTCGGCAACCATAGTGGTAGCTCGGGAGTCGGAAGAGGAGATGATGACGCCAAGCAGGGCCTCGGCATCGTGGAGGCGTTGTTCGAGGGCGCTCAAGTATCTGCATGTGTGGTGAGCACAGCCATCAGTGAATATTGGAAAAAACGACGCACCCCTTTGGGGGGCCTCTTTTGTGACTTGGCTCTGTTACGTGATCAGGTGAGTGTTGGTAATGGTGGCTGTAAGGGAGTTACCTAGAAAGGTGCAAGCTGACAGAGAGTGAGATGCTAGAATACAGAGTGTGGCGGGGACGTACTGGCGCCTGAAAGGAGACAATTTCTACAAGGCTCCTGTGACTGCTGGGGGTGTTCGCAGCGACTTTTTGTCTTTCTGCATTGGTCGCAAGCTGGGGGGATAGATTACAAGGAGGGCGGCACGAAGAGGAGAGCACATACCCCTGGTTGTCCGTCTGCGTGTGGCGCTGTCGGGGTGGACAGAAGGAGACATGGTGGCCTTTGAAGAGAGCGCGACGGAAGGAGACGATCTTTATACGCTAGTGGCGACGTCATTTAGCGATCTTGAGGGGGGGCGCCGCGGTCCCGGGCGGGGGTCGCTGTAGGACAGGGCTGCTCCTGATCGCTGCGTCACGTGACGGGGCTGGGCCATGTCTCAAGATTTGCGCCCTTTCTGGGAGATTACGAAGGCAAGGTTTGTCAACGAGGCTTCTGGCTTCTCCCGCATCTCTAGTAGGGACACACGACGGTCCACAACCACATAAGCCTGGCAATTATTGCGTCAGGCATGTATCATACAGTGACGACCCTCCATGATGCGGACATCAAGACACGCAAACGGAAGGAATGTTGTTTGAGAAGGCCTCATCGAGGCTTCAGCGTGTGGGGCTGTGTTTTGGAAATTCGTGATGAGCGACTCGGTACTTTGGAAACCCAGTTGCAAGCGTTGTTCGCGTGAGGTAGCCGGAATCATGAGCGTCACCATAAGCCAGTCGCCTAGGTTGCGTATTGCGTAATCATCCATAAATTGTCCTCGGGCCGGCGTCTACGTAGCACTAACTAATACCGGTCGGGCTCAGCTAGCTTCGTGCCAGATGGCCTCGGTGGCCTCGATACCCTATTCTTCGTCCCCTGCCATTATGGACCACCAGCTCGAGTCCTGTGGCGGCTGTAAGAATCCCGTGGATGACGGAAACGGCGTCGTCGTCGCGTTTGGGTGCGTCTGCCTGCATATCTTCTCACCCCCGTTCTCAAGCCCCGTCCTAGCAATTCCCTGTGGCACGTCGACTGGTGTGTGCGCCTCCTCTACTCCTCCGCTAGACTCACCTCCCCGCACAGCTTCAAATGTGCAAAATGCGCGAATCGCGTCTCTCCAGACACCAACCTGCTCCTCCTTTCCGATGGATCCCCCGTGTGTGCCGCGTGTTCCTACAATTGCGCTGTCTGCAAGAAGCCCATCTCCCATGAAGCCATCATGACTGGCGACGAGTCCTACCACGCAGCATGCTTCACATGCAAGACCTGCGCTCGCCATATCGGCGAACTTGTATTCGCCAAGACCACTCAGGGTATCTATTGCATGTCCTGCCACAATGAGCGCGTGGCACGCAGTCGACGACACGCAGAGCAGCGCAAAAACAAGCACAAACCCCCTCGCGACAAAGACACCAAAGACAGGCTGCGCGAGAAACCATCCACAATGACTCTAAGGGATCTCGATGTACGCTCCCTCTGAACAGTCTCTCATGCCACTGACCTTCCATCCCAGGCCTCCACCTCTGAGACCCCTCCCGCAACTCCTGGCCTGAATAACCCCAAATAGCCAGTGCCGACTCCGCAGTCTCTCACTCGGCCAAGCGCATTTCCACCCAGTCTCTCACCGCTACCCTGCAAAATAGCCGCCAACATGGCGAATCCTCCCACCGTCCGGTCCTCCCTTATATCGACGCCTCTCCTGCCACCCTACGACCCCCTTCATCGCTTCCATCTCCGACAACAACGACCGCTGTCGGTTCTTCTCTTCACAGTCCTCAGAGTGCCCATGAGAATCCTATATCACTTCCCCACATTTCTGACACACTAGGCCCCCGCCGCAAATCCTTCGACGGTGGCGTTCGTCCCGCGAATGCTCTTCTTTCCCCGGAGTCCGCCTCGCCATCCAGTCGCGTACCGACTACCGCGGGTAAATCGTCCCGTGCCGAGAAACGGTCGTCGATAAACCCTGCCACGCGTCTTGATTGGATATCGGCCAATCCGTCGCTCGACTCCCAGGTGTTTACTTCGCCGACCGACATTTCAGCACCAGCGGAGAGCACTCCCAAGGAATCGTCTGGATCCCAAGATCGCTCGCGCGATTCAGGCGAGCGTTCGTCGTCTCCGCGCTCCCCGCCGTTTAGAGATAGTAAAGGTTCCTCTAAAGATTCCTCTGCGATCGATATATTCTACTCACCACCCACGTCACCCTCTGCTTCCTCTCACTCCCATCAACGATCTCAACAAGTCGAATATCTTCTTTCACAAAGCGGAGGGCCCCCATCGGGGCGGAAATATAGTCTACCGGACAACACATGGCCGCCTATGCACCAGCATCCCTCCAATCAAAGCCATCTGCCAACTTCCCGGCGGCAAAGTCCACCCCGGCCCCATACTTCTCACGACGACAAAGGTGGTTTTGCTCAGCGGCAAGAGTCTCTGCTGCCAGAGCTGTCGACGTCATCGGCTTCCGAGGAAGAACCCCCGAGTCTCCTTCCCTATACAGAAAGCGCATCAGAAGGGAGCGAGAGTGTTGACTCCCATGTGTCCAAAGAGCTTGATAGGCCAAGAACGGACGAGCATGCATCGTCTGCCCTTGGCTTGCCACGGATGTCGTTCCTCAAGGAAGACACAAGTTTTCATGACCTGTTCCAGCTAGGTGCTAGACAATCAACCCTACCTGTCGAATCTACTACGGCTGTCGACCAAGGCAGTACAAGCACGTCGAAACCTAACATACCCAGAAGTAGCCCACCGAATGCTAGCACGTCGATGGATGATACCCACAGGAGGGAAGAGAATAACGAGGCTGGTCCTTCTAAATCTGTGACAAGCACTGTCGCCGCTTCAGTTCCGCCTCTAAAGGCGCCCGCGGTCACAAAGCTCTCCTTGCCGCCGTCGCCGCTAACCACCCTTCCCCGACGTAATGAATCTCTATCCCGGAAGATGAGCGCCCGCAAGCCCGTGCCAAAGGCGATCGTCCTGCCTGACACATTCGAGGAGGACATGGCATTTGATCTGGGACCCTCCTCGAATGGCACAAGCCCTGCAGGCACGCCACGGCGTCCTGATGCGCCGCCGGCCAAGTCATTGGACTCCGTAGTAAAATCCACTCGGCGGCCGGGATCCGCGGGAGTGGGGTCAAGCGCCGCCCCATCCTCGCCGCCCTCAAAAGCGCGCAGAGCCAGTGTGACCCTGTCGTCGCCGCTCAGCCCCGACACAATCACGCCGCCCATGCGGACGACTTCCCACTCCGTGACTCTCACGGATTCAGGATCAGGCCGGACACTGCGTCCTGCGGGGGCGAAGCATGATGCATCGGAGCTGGTTGCCAAGCGGCTCAAGGAGGCGCTCGCGGATGCGCAGGAGAATGGCGCGACAAGTGTGAGGCTGGACCGCGAGTTTTTGGAGGTCATATATATGGTGGTGAAGACTGGCCGGGAAAGTTTACGGGATATTCGCGGCAAGTTTGATGGAATGCGGGTTAGTCGTATCTTTTTTTTTTCGTGATGAAATGGCATGGTTTCTGACATGCCTGTTAGCGTGCTAGTCAGCAGTATATTGACGGCCTCTCGGTGGCGCAGGAAGAATACGACAACGAACTCGTTGCGCGGCGGGAGGCCGAGGCTGAAGTCACTAGGCTCAAAGTGCAGCTCTCCGGGCAGACTGCCCGTTTGACGGAATTATCGGCCGGGGAGCACAAGCGTGACGTGGTTGAGCAGTGGTCGCGAGACCTGAGTGCAAACCTGCACGGCCTCGAACGTGATCTGTCCAAGCTCAAAGCGGAGAGGGACTTGACTGTGGCAGAAGTAGAGGAACTGGCTGCGGCCAAAACGTACGTATACGAAGTAATGCATCGTGCAATTGGGCAGCTGTCGCTGATATGTGCTTCACACTAAGTAGCTTTTCGGGGCAAACCGACGTGACGCTCCAGCGCTCTCTCACATCGCGCTTCGACGGCCTCAAGGCCCAGTACAAGCGAGAGCTCGAGCCTCTTGTGCAGCAGCGGGACGCCCTCATGAGAGAGATTCATGAACTCAAGGAAGAGCGTAATATCTGCCTGGAGGAGACAACAGCGCTCAACGCCCGTAACGAGGAGCTAGCTGATCTGAACTCTCGCACGACTCAGATTGAGTCTGGTGCACGTGGGCCAGCACCGTCTGCATGGTCGCCGATGCCTGCATCCATGGGGCCGCCCGCCCAGCTGCATACTCCTTCCACGCCCAAAAGCGCAGCCATGCTGGCTGCACTGCCTAGTTCCGGCCTTACTTCGGCAATGTTATCAGCATCTGTCGGGGCCTCGACAGTCTTGCCTGACGAGCGTGAAGAACCCAAGGCGACGCCGACCGATAAGAAGAAGTGGTTCAAGCCCAGTAGGGAGGCGATCAAGCTGATGAGTGACGGGCCACCCGTTCCCGAGAAGGAGTTCCTCCGCCACAACTTCCAGCAGCTAACTGTTCTGCGTTTCGCGCGGTGCGACCATTGTGGAGACAAAATGTGGGGTACACAGTTGCGGTGCAATAGTGAGTATCCTTTACAGCAACGAGTACTGAGGATCTTAAAAAAATTCTCCAAAATCACTAGTTTGTAACATTGGCTGCCATATTCGCTGCGCAGGAAACCTCACCTTGGCGTGTGTTAATGAGCCGCGACCGCATAACGACATTCTCAACATCGCTCCGCTGCGTGAGTTTCTGAGTATTTGGACGGTGAATTTCACTAATAATAATTTGGCAGAGCCGTCCATGTTTGGACGTGATCTTATCGAACAAGTTCGGGCAGACTCTGCAAAGGAACACCGTGATATCCCCATGGTTGTCGAGAAGTGCATTCTGGCAGTGGAGCACATGGGTGAGTTTACTATTGCCCAATGCCTGCGCCGAACTTGACATATCGTTTCCAGCCATGGACTATGAAGGCATATACCGGAAGACAGGCGGTAGCGCTCAGTCGAAAGCCATAACTCAGCTATTCGAGCGGGGAAACTACGACGCTTTTGACCTGTGCAATCTTGAGCTGTTCAACGACATATCCAGTGTGACGTCGGTCTTGAAGACCTATTTCAGACAGTTGCCCAATCCTCTGCTCACGCATGCCCTCCACGAAGCCTTTATTGGTGCTGCGACGCTCCGGGAGCCACGTGGCAGGGCCGAGGCTTTATCAAGTTTGGTGTATCAATTACCCAGCGAACACTTCCATACCCTTCGATACCTTATGCTTCACCTATACCAGTATGTACCGGCACCTTTTTGGCAAGACGTCTTTGACTGAGGACCTTGCTTTTTTCAGCGTTCAGTCACGGTCCGCTGAGAATTTAATGAATGCACGTAATCTAGGTGTTGTATTTGGACGTAAGTCGTCTATCAGATGCTGGCCCTCCTGCCTCTTGCGTTTGCTCACGTGACTCCCACACAGCAACGCTCATGCGTTCCAGTGATCCAAGCCGGGAATACGCGGATATGGCTGGCAAGGCCCTCGCCATCGAGTGGCTCATTGAGAACGCTCGATCTGTTTTTCGGGACGACAGCTAGGGGTGCATCGTCCCGACACTGCATACCAATCACCCCATCTCTTTGATATCCCCCCATGTTTTTATTGCATCTGGTGCGCTCTGTGGGATAGATGGATATCCGTTTCTTTCTTTACTGGATCGCGCTCTCGTGTGTTCGTGGACTCCCCTCTTCGTTCCTTGTACTAGGTATTGCCCAACATTCCCTTGCGTGGGGTTGATTGTATAGAAACTTCACTTCGCGTTGTCGTCGTGGTGCTTGATTTGATAATAATTAGATCGTTTGCTCACAATCGCGAACGCAAGATTGCAGTGCTAGAGATAGAGTCTGATTGGATGCTGTTTTTACAATAACATCAAAATAGGGTTCAAAAGGTATTGGCACGCATGGAAATTAAAAGCTGCAAGAGGCTGTGCGCGTTCCGGATACGCGCTTGGGAAGTCACCGGATCTGGAAGCTGGCAAAGGCCAAGTCATATCCACCGAACTCGTAATTAATCTTGTCCGTACGCTTGTAGCCTTTGGGCGCAAGTGCCTCCCTAAATGCGCGATGGGCCGAGTCTACAGGCGCCTCGACGATTGCGGTCGTTTCGCCGTGGCCGTTCGAGGGCGGCATGTCCATAGCAGACGTCACGAACAAGGTGAGAGACAGATGGCCCGGCTGGAATATCTGCACAACGCGCTGTATGAGCGTACGGAGGTCCGGGAGGGTCTTGGTGGCTTCTTCGGACGTCAGGTAATGGGACAACGGGACGTTGCACTCGAAGCTGGCGTAGCTGCATACGTCCTCAGGCGTCACATGTATGGTGTAATATCCCTCGGGCCCAGCGGCAGGGCGGAGGAGCGCGTTGGCACTGTAGCCGCACGGGGCGAACGCGAACGCATCGAGGGTGGTCATGGACGCGGGGAAGAGGGTGTCGACACCGAGCTTGTGCGACAGGGCCTGCGCGCGCTCCTGCGCACTGGCCGACGCATCAGCGGGAAAGAAGAAGGCAGATCGCGCGTCCGGACAGAGTTTCGTCATAAGAATCTCCAGAGTGTAATCCTGTTCGAGTCCGACAGGCTTGAGCGCCGGCGTAGAAGCTATACACTCTTCGAGTCCGTCCGCGCTTTCGCACTCATCACCAGGTTTGGTGAGATAAAGCAGCCAGTGGTCGCCGTTCACCTTTCCGACGGTGTATGCGGACCCACGGTTTTCCTCGAAAATATTGTCGAGGTACTCGACCTCGGCACGCCACTCCTTGTGAGGCCCCCGCTGGCGTTCGGGGAACATGAATGATTTGCGGGAATAAAAGAAACGATAGACTTTGATGAAGCCGCAGTACTTGGCGGCAATGTCGAGAATCCTGGGCAGGCCGAGAAGGTTGAGGGTCGTACCGCAGGTTTTGAGAATAAGCTTGTGAGGATACACAAACAAGGACGATTCGCTGGAAAGAGACGTCCGAGTGAGCAGACATGGAAGAAGATTGACGGGATATGTACCTGAGGAGGTAGGCATCGACCTCGACGCCTTCGACGGCGTTCAAGACCTTGCACTTGACGATTTCGAGCATATCCTCCCAGACGGCTCTGTCGACTGCACGTAGCCCTAACTTTCCGTTAGAGTGGCCGCTTCTGGGGAGAAGGGCCGCGCTAGGGCCGAACCATATTTCGAGGAGCTTCTCGGGGCCCTCGAAGGGGGCGGCGTTGATGGGGGCGTCGTCGTGGAGGAGGGTGGGGGCGACGTCATCGATAGCCGACATGGTGTTTTGGCAGAGACGGTGGACCTAGGAGCATGAAAGAGGGACGATACGGAAAACAATTACCTGAAAAAATACGTCACGGCGGGTCACAAGGCGCGTGCATGACGTAATCGCGCGCTGCCGAAAACACACACACGCTCCTCCACCCATAATGCCAGGCATCCTGCGGGGTCTCCCCTTGTTCCCCAGACTCAGCACTCGACCTCTCCTTCCCCTCAGCCGCGGCATCTCACCGCTGGGCCGTTCCCGCGTTGGCCGGCCCTCCTTTGTCCAGTATTTTTCGATATCTAGACCTCGTCTCACGTCCTCGCCCTCGCCCTCGCCCTCACCATCACGCACCCCCCCACTCTCATCATCCTCAGAGCCGCCACAGACACTCTCGGGCCGTCTCAAGCTTCTTATCAAGTCGTACGGCTGGTATGCCCTCGGCGTGTACTTTGTCTTTTCCACTCTAGACTTTGGCGTCGCCTTTATTGCCATAAACCTCCTGGGCGCAGACCAGGTCGCCTACATGGCTGCGTCCATAAAATCTTTCTTCTTCGACCTCATCGGCCGTACGCCCACGGAGCACCCTGGCGAGCCCGACAGCCATTCCACCGGCGGATCAGAGGGCCTTTACGCCATGATCGTCCTAGCCTACACTGTCCACAAAACCCTGTTTCTGCCCATCAGAGTCGGGCTCACTGCCGCCTTTACCCCCAAGCTTGTCGGCTGGCTGGGCAGGCGGGGCTGGGTCGGCGCAGATGGCGCACGGAGAGCGGGTCGAGAAATACGTGAGCGGGTCAGGCGCGGGTCGAGAGAATCAAACAGCCCAGGAGATTCAGGGCGCCAAGGGTAACATACATAATTCTTATTATCGGGTACTTGGCTGTTACAGGAATCATAAATCCCCCCACGAATAACGTACACCTATCTTTCGAACACTGCCATTTACGGCGAGACTGGGGCCTCGTCAGCTGCGCAACTTCGTGTTAGCCGTTAGACATGGTCATGATTGATGATCAACTGTACATGCCCTTCAGTATACCACCCTTGACCAACTCCTCGGCATTAGGGCGCTGCTGAAGCGCTTGATCCAGCTTGTCCTGTCGCAAATGACAGTTCAGTCACCATCCTCAGCCTTCACATGTGTCCTCACCTCAAGCTGTGATCTCTGTAAATCAGCCTGGGCGGCCTGCAGGGCCGGTGCAACGCTCGAGTCTGAGGCGCCAACGAAATGATGAGCAACTCAGCCTAGCGACGACAATCTAGCCATTAACATGCCTTTTAGGATATTTCTCTCCACAAGATCTTTCTTCTCCGGCCTCAAGCTCAACTTCCTTTCCAGTTTCTTGCGTGCTGTGGCGGGATCAACCTCATCATCCTCCACTTTGCCCGAGCTTTCATTGTTGACGGCGTCGTTGGTCGCTTCCGTCGTGGGCTGTGCAACAAATGATGTAGTTTCAGCTGTGTCGCAGTAACTATTATCAGCACACGGCCTCCAAATTGAAAACTGGACGCACACATTGTGGCCGTCACGGTCAGGATACACGTGACATCATGTGAGACTTACATCACGTGACTAAGTCTATCGCGTTTACATTTCCAATTGGGTAAAGTATCTCGTTATCAGTACAGTCCAGTTATACATCAAGCTAGACAGGGACAATCATACTTTTCCCGCGATTAGGGAAATTACTTACACAGAGTCTCATATGTGTATACTCATGCAATGGCCTCCTGGATAGCCTCCTTGAAGATCTTTACACCTTGGGCGAGCTCCTCTTTGGAGATTGTCAATGCCGGGATGAATCGGACGACTTGAAACATTGAAGTTGTCATGATAAGTAGCCCCTTCTCTTGACAAATCGCTGAGACCTTGCTGGCCAGTCCCTGGATGCTCGAGGCATCACTCGCAGGGTCATTGGGCGACGTCCCTGGAGATCTAAACTCCACGCCCACCATGAGACCCCGTCCACGAACCTCAGCAATGTAGGGTGCCGTCTTAGGGTCCGTGAGTAGCTCGTTCAAGCTCTCGAACAGCTCGGAGGATCTACAACCGATTAATCCCCACGCCTAAACGCACACACTGTCTGGGCCATACCTAGCTTGCACGTTGGCCAGGATATTTTCCTCTTGCATAACCTCAGCACAGGCAACTCCAGCAGCGCAGGACACCGCATTCCCGGCATAAGTACCCCCCACGCTTCCCGGGGCCTGCGTGTCCGTAAGCGCTTTCGAGCTCACGATTCCGCTCAGTGGGAACCCATTCGCAATCCCCTTGGCCATGACCATAATGTCCGGCCGGACCTTGCTGTGCTCAATAGCAAAGTATTTGCCTGTTCGACCGAACCCACTCTGGACCTCGTCGATGATAAGAAGCATGCCATGCTTGTCGCAAACGTCGCGCAAGCCCTGCAGGAAGACGGTAGGTGCTGGAACATAACCGCCTTCGCCAAGGATGGGCTCTAGAATAATAGCTGCTGTGTCCTGCGGCCTTGTCTGCTGCGAAAGGACCAAGTCCAGCTGCCAGAGGGATTGACGGGAGAGCTCTTCTTCAGAGGTCGACATTGGGAGGGAGTGCTGGTGCCAGTATGGGAAAGCAGTGAAGAACGCACCAGGCTAGGAGAGGGAGTGAGTTGTGATATAATTAAAGCTGATATGCGCCTCACCATCAACGGGCCAATGCCTTGGCTATAAATCGTCTTACTGCTAGTCACAGCCATGGAACCATATGTTCTTCCATGGTACCCGCCTGTGAAATGTCACATTTGAGATCCCAATCTAAGCACGCATTTTATATTGACCTTGCATAGCAATTATGTTTTGTCTTCCAGTGGCTGTCCGCGCCAGCTTGATGGCTGCCTCTACCGCTTCAGAGCCCGAGTTCCAGAAGAAAAACGAATCCAAGGAAGGGTGGGGCATGACAGGTAACAGCTTCTCAACCAGACGGAGATATGGCTCATGGAACGCAATGCTGCACTGAGAAGTATGTTCTGTTATTGCAAAGAAACAACCCGCAAGTACTTACCTGAATATGCACGGCTTTCATGCATTGTTCGGCAGCTGCGCGACTCACCTTCGGGTGACAATGCCCTAAGCTCATCGTAAGTTCAAGCGTTCGCCCGCATACATGAAGTCCGCGCACCTAGACTGGTCACGCCGATTCCGCAGGTGAAGTCGAGCAGCTTTCTGCCATCCTGAAACTGGACATGGCTCCCCTTCCCGCTTGCGATCACAGCGTTAGCCATACGGCCGACCCCTCTCGTGACATGGCGCTGTCCGAACTGCACAAGAGACGCGGCCATAAAGTGCTTGGTATAAGTTGATGGCGGAGAGCCTGGGGAATCCCTGCTCAACAATAATTAAGCAGGCGAAGGCCCAGATATAAATAATATACCCACCCTGGCGCGCGCCTACTGGTACGTAATTTCAGTGTCCCTTGCTCCAGTCGTTTACCCTTGATTTCTGTCGCTAAATCCGGCTACAGCACGCTGTTCAACGCTTCAGATATCGATATGTAGTGAGTTTTCGACATCCAGTACGGTTATATACTGAAAATGCTCATATTATACAACACTACATGATGTAGATATCTAACAGACGGTAATAGGTGTCATCTGACCAGAAAACCAAGACGCACGCCTTCATGTTACATATATGAAGGGCATATGGCAGACACATTTACGTGTGACGAAACGCGGCCCCAAGGATTCAGAGGCTCATAGATGAACCAGTACTGTCCATGTTTGCCCCCAGGCTGTTGAGCTTTCCGGCGATCAGACATCTCTGCCGACATTTCCTCACTTTCTTTCTCGCAAAAGCTGATGCCGCGTTGTTGTCCAAGAGGGTTGGAAATGGATTCGAAAATCAATAGAATTCCCTTCTCCGGAATACGGATGCACAGGTGCGTGTGGAACCTACCACCTAAAAATCCGAGGAGGACACCCTGACACACCATCTTGGCCCACACCCCGGCATGTGTTGAGTTAGACAGTGGATTTATTTATTTATTATTTATTTATAATCCAGGCTTTACGTCTTTTGAGGTCGTGCCCTATGTAAGACGGTAGGTACAGTTTTCTGCTCTTCTCAGTCGCCCTCTCTCCTTTCACTCTGTCTCTACGCTCGTGGGGCAAGGCCCCGAGCTTGTCCGTGCCTGGGTGGGCGGGGGTGTATAAGGTGTCTCGCTTCGCTCATTTCCTCCTTCTACCTCCTTTCCCTTTCCCCTTTCCGTCATCTTTCTCCGCTGGTAGCGTCAGGTCTCCGTACGGCCTTTCGAATCTCTTCGTGTCATGCACATATCTGAATAAATGTGCCATTGCCTTGTATGCCCCCAACAGCGTCTTGACTGATCTCGCCCCTCCCCTCAACTTCCTTTCCAGCTTCCCTCTTTGCGTGCTGTACGCCGGGCACCGGGACAGATAATGGTGGATCGTCTCGTCCGCCTTCCTGCACGCAGGGCATATCGGTGAGTCCACCTTTCCTATCCTGTAGAGATGCTTGTTGAGTGCCGCGTGTCCTGTTCTGAGTTGCACGAGCAGGCTCGCGTGCCGGCGTGGCATGTCTTTGGTGATCTTCGAGAACTTTGCTGACGGCATGGGAGGGTCGATCTCTAGGGCGAACTGTGCTCTCGGCGATTTAGCAAATAGCGCTCTCGCTTCCCGCTTAAGCTCTGTGTTTTGCCTCTGGACCTCGGCCGCTCTGCTTACTGGCAGCACTCCTCGACATTCGATGGGTATTTCCCGCTCTTCGTTTTAACTCTCCCCTCGTTGCCTTCTTGGCTTCTTCGTCTGCCCTCTCATTCCCCTCTACTCCCTCATGCCCAGGAACCCACCTCATGACTACTTTTGCTTCTGGTTGGAGCTCTACGATAGACAGTGGATGAATCGTGAACATATTGATGTTTACTTGAGTGAGCTCTTCACGATCCATTTCAGCTTATCTCTCCGCGTGCAAAGTCTGATCATCTGGATTTTAGAAGGAAATCAACGTTGGTACTTTAACTGGGGAGTGGTTGTCTTCAATCAATTCAAGGGTGTGGGGGGATAATATCCCTGCAAGTCAACTTCATGCTTGCCATTTGGATGTGCGATTTATCATTCGGGCCAGCAAGAGTCTTTGAGTCATCCGTTCCGGCATGGTTCTGGTTTTCCCAGTAAACTGCGGTACTCCTTTCCCAGGTTGGGAAGGATGTTCGCGTTATTGGTAGAGAGAGCCATTAAAGCTGACGGGCCTATGTAACGCCTTTCCCGGGTGACTCTACTTCACCCGCCCATGAATCCACATTCCGAATACAGCATACATTTGGCTCTTGGAACTGTAACGACATGCGACCTACAAAAATAAGAACGGTCGCCACTGGCGATTTGAGCGCAAAAAAGAAATCATCCTGTCCACTCACATCCCATACACTCATTGGAACCAAGTTGCAAAGGATAACAAGACCCAAATGGCTGGACAGTAACAAAGCGCGTGTCGAGCATGCATGTTGGACAATTATTGTGGGCAACGCGCTTATCTTAATAAGCGAACATGCTTGGATTTCTAAGAATCGGCATCCTTCTGTAAACAGGAGCCCAAAGCGAATTACAATAATCATTAAAGAAATCGTTCGAAGTCGCACCAGCGACGTATCGCCAGGATGTTTTAGTACAAATATGATGCCGGAATGACCCCTTCCCGTCCCGTATTCGGGTCTCGTGCATACCACCATCTGTCAAAGCATCATATCAGTCAACAAACGAAATTGCTTTAGGAATAGATGTGGACACTCACGCCGGATCGCGATCATCTAGGACAATCACTTGCGCTCCCGACGATAATGGCAATTCGCCCTCGCCCTCGCCTTCAAAACTGTATCGCACATGCGTCGGTCGCGCCATCTCTTCCCCGTCATTCTGTAACGTCCCTGGGGCCGCATCAATGGGGGTATCCGTGGCCCGGATATAGGCAGCCCGTTCGTGCTCTCCAGCAAAGGTCTCCGAGCCCGGAGACCCAACATCGGCGTGCTGGTCAACTGTTTCACCCTTCAGTTGTTCAAATGGACTATCAGCGCCTGCGCCGATGATTGTTCCGCGCGTGGCGGCGTTGATATGCGCAAGGAGCGATGATGGACGATGAAGGCTGTCGTCGTCGTACTCCGCTGGGTCAAGTTTGCCGGCAACACCAGTATGGTCGCGGCGGGAAAATAGTGTCAACAAGATGCCAACCAAAACCATTAAGAAGACGATTCCGGTGGCAATGGCGATTGAGATCAAGATAACAACACCGATCGGCAAGAAATCTGGAAAGAGGTTAAGCATGTTCATTACTGGCAGCAGCCGCAACACTCACGGCGCTGATTGAAACTGAAAGTGGCCAGAGAGTGGAAGAATTGTGACACAAATCCAGGTCCACCTGAGGGTGACGAAGATACAATGTAGGGGAAGAAATTCTGTCCATCAAAGAGAGCGGAGGAAACGTTCCCGAAAGAGTCTGACGCGAGCGACCCAGATATCAGAAGCATACGGTCAGATTCGATTATTCCATTTGAGGAGTGGGTATCCTGGAGCGGTACCATAGCGAGTTGAGAAACTGAGGTTGTACTGCGGAAAGCAGACCCTACAATAACACGCTCTGTATCAGTGGCTAGAGCGAGTTGCTGCTAGAACGAACCGAGGGCTGTCCAACTAACACCATTCCAGAACGTCAAAAAAGGCGCTGAGCCATCAGAAGCGCTTGCAGACCGGTGGTAAGCACTTGGAAACCATCGCATATGAAAAACTGTCGTCCTACCTTCCCGCCGCAAATATGCTGCTGCTGTTGCCATTGTCCACTTCGCATGCTGTTACTGGGCCAGGAATTTGCGATCCATGTCCAACTGCTGACCAAGTGTTGTTGGTAAAGCTGTATGTGGCAACATTGGAGGGCGTGCCGTCCGTAAGGGTGATGGAACCCCCAGCCACAAGAAGATCAGGGTTAGACTGACAGGTGTTAGATTAACTGGGGTTCGCCAAATGACAGGACAACCTACAGAATACACAACGCAAGAGACATCCCCTTGAATACCTTGTCCAAGTTGACTCCATTGCTTCAGTGACAGGTCAAATTGACAAATGCCCTGGCATGGCAAGGATCCAGCTGCGCTAAATGTCCCGGCTACGACGAGAGTATTCGTCTTCGACGGTGGTATCGTGAGTGATCGAACAACGACCTGTGATCCTATCGAGACATAGCAGCGATAGCAGCGATAAGGACTCTAGAAACGGCCAGTTTGAGGAAGCATACCCTGCAACCCCTGAAAAGACGTATCCCATTGCTGCTGAGCCAAATCATACATAGCCAAACCAGTTCCCTGTGATCCAGCCAGCGTAAACTGGCCCCCTACGACCAATGTATTATTGCTGGACACCTGTAACGCTCGCACGGTTCCGTTTATTTGAGCCCCTCTAACACCAATCACATTAGCCCTGGCAACATCATAGAATGCTACACTCTGAGCTGTCAACGCTCCGGACGGGAAGGAGAAATTACCTCCGAGGATCACAGTTTGGGCGGAGGAAGATGAATTTTTCCAAAAGGCACCTGCGAGTACAGCAGGTGCGGGAGCTGGTGGAGAGGCAGGGAGCGCACTTGGCTGGTTAGAAGTCTGACGGGAAAATAAATGTGGTAAGCTGATCGAGCCTAGCCAGGAAGATCGATGGAAGCTACGGCGCTGAGGGGTTACAGCCGTGGAAACGGCAGTGGAGTCGAGCTGTACATTTAACGGGTTGATACTCGGGTCCCCATTCGCTTGTTTGCCATTGGAAATCATGGCAAACCCATCGGCACCAAATGTTCGAGACGACGTTACGCTCCCAGCGAGGAATTCTGTTGCAGACCCTGTGCCGTTCGCCACGAAAGCCATGTTACCAGTGACGAAGCCACCGGTATTAACCCAGGTGCCATTTCCGATGTCCCAAGTCGCAAATCCGACAGCAGTAGCGCCAGATGCAGAGTTAGGGGAAGTGGGGAGTTGGGTAAAGTTTCCTACAACGTTAACCTTGTCTTGAGCAAGGTTGATGTCTGTGACTGCGCCATTGACACCAGCCAGCAAAGCATTCCAATTATCGTTTTGAATATCGTATCGCACAACACCACGGAAAGCCCCACCTCCCGTCCCAGAAGGTGTATCCAAAAATGCACCACCGACGTACAGAGCATCGCCAACAATGCCAAGTGCATTGACAGGACCGTTCAACCCACCGCCGGCTAATCCAGTTAAAGAACTGCCTTTGAAGGCGACGATATTGGCTGGACCGGAAGAGAGTGTGAAATTTCCACCAACAAATATGGTACCAGAGCTGTGCGTAGCTACAGCGTTCACAATGAAGGGAACACTGGTAGATGTATTGTTTCCCAATGCAGAGAAGAGCTGCAGCCCGAGTGCGTCGTTGGAAGTTTCGCTCGAGTTCGGGATGACACCTGTTGCATCAACATTGCCCTGTCCACTCAGGTTCCATTCAAAGAATCCGAACCCTCGGTTCACATTACCCGCGTTCACGGAACCATTGATTCCCGTGCCCGTACCTCCGGTGGTGTTCACGGAGGTAAGCACGAGTTCAACTCTGTCTGCTACAAGTTCAAAATTGCCGTTCTGGCCACTGCCCACAGGCTGATCCGCGAGTTGCATCATGATGCTGGTTTGGAAGTTGGGTCCCGTGGGGAAGATAGGTCCACGATATATGCCAGTCGTCATGTCAGTTGGTACATCCTGCCGGACAGTTGTAACGACCGGCGGAAGCCCACCGCCCGGCAAAACTGTGACCTTGACCGAAGTGCGTAGGGGACAGTCCTGGAGGTTTGTACACCCAGGAATAAGCAAATTAATATCATAATCACCGGAAGCCGAGACGTATGGCATCCATGTGATGGAGGGTGATGAGGAAGACGGGGATCCAACAGTGACGGTGGACACTAGAATGGGTTGGGTCGTACCGGCAATAGATGTGGTAGCTTGAATGGTCGTCCAAGTACCCGATTGTGCTGCTGTTGACGCACCAGGTGAAAAACACGATGGCTGATTTTCACTTGGCACGGCAGAGGCGAAAGCACCACTAGACAATAACTGCAAGATGTGGAGGCCAGAACCAGCCCCTTGCCAGCCGCTTAAGGTAATTTGAAGACCCGTGAGCGACTGCGGAACACCATCGAACAGGAAATCCTGGTATAGGACAGACGAATCTGTGCCGAGAGGGCAAGATGTTGAACAAGTCTGATTGCGGAGTGTCACCGGATCCACATAGTTAAAGGCCAAGGGTTGATTGTCTGGGATCGTCAGTACGCTGGAGTTCCAATATTAGGATTGGCCAGAGAGTCAGACTGAACGCTCACCTGAACGCAGTAGTCCCTCGACCTTCAACAAAGGTATTTCCAAGCCTTAATCCGCTCGCCGTGGAAAACTGGAAAGTTCGCACGGTGATCTGTGCCGTAGATCCGTCCTGAGCTAGCCAGGTGTTTCCTGGACCGTCAGGTCCCCCAGGACAAAGAATATTAGAGATGTTGGAGAACTGGGGACGGGTGTTACTTGGAGATGCATCAATTTGTGTACCAGGGCTCGTAAGAGGGATTGGGACAAGCGAGGAAGAGAACGGCGTAGCGCCAATGGAGAAGGGCACATTGGGATTATTGGTGCCGTTCGGGTTGGAATGCTAGACTGAAAGGCGGTGAGGAAGGAGCCAGCAAAATAGAGGCTAGAGGCAGAGGGATTGGGGGAGATGGATTGCACTCTCCCGGCAGCTCCTGCCAAACCTCCAAAAGGGGGTGGTGCCCACGAATTTCCTTTCGCATTGTAAACGGCGACACCACCCTTGTATGCGTTTGATCCAGAGGCAGAGATAGGCGCATGAAATGCACCTCCAACCCAGACATTTCCACCAGACTGATCGCAGTACATTGCATCAACTTCACCATCTAGGCCACCAGCCAAAGACGTAAAGGCACCGGACGAGGGCGTGTACGATGCTACGTTGCTAGCTGCTGTGTTAGCGACGGAACTGAAGGACCCACCCAGATAAAATGTGCTGCCAATAGCGCAACCAGCTGCAATACGGCCGCCTGAACTTGTGGATGCAATGGGGGATAAGGAGCCATCAACAGCGCGTGACAGAATTGTCGAGGTGGAAGGATTGAAGGAGAATGATGAGTTCTGGAACAGGTCGAAGCCAGCGAATGAACCTGCTAGGCCGACCATGCCCATGCGGTCAAAATCTACCTTTGGCAATGCGGCGAAGATGACATTGCTGGCAGCGAGAAGGTGGAGGACTGTCAGATATTTTGATTGGCGTCGTCTTGAGGTCATTGCGGGCAATAATAGCTGTTCATAAACGGAGGGGTATACCAGTGATGAGGACAGCGACCCTGTGGTCTCTGTGGTGAAAGAACGAACGCGCTTGAGCGGAGAGCGAGTCGTTGGCTCGTGTGATCGCAAAGACACTTTATGTATTGGGAAGGTATGTGTACGCCTTGTTTCAGTCCACAAGTGCCCACGGCAGAAGATTTTCAGCCTCATCTCACTTGCCACATGCTAAGTACAGGTAAAATCAGCCATAGTGTGGTTAACGGCCCTCCAGTAATTAGTATCAGTATTTGTATAGCACACCAGTATGGACTCTGCACACAGAAAAAAAAAAAAAACAATCGATTGGCACGTGACCACACATATTCTCGGACGTCTGCCACTGACAAGGATTGGATTCGCAATCACATCATACACAGCGTCGGATCACAAGAGCAAGATTGTGCCGTCTCAAAGGAACTGCATATTGTTTCTCCCCTCTTCTGCCTCCAGGGAACGTTGGGCTCTCCGAAGGCCTCCGGCTCTCATCCTGCTGAAACGCAGTTGCTTGACGCAGTCCTCGACCTCACTGATGGCTGCCGCAACTCGGCCAATCTCATTCTCCATCTCTGCATCAATCTGGTCAAGCAGTGAGAGCAACTCCTCAGCAGTGGGCAGAGGAATGGCAACGTCATTAGTGTTTGGATGGAGTGTCTCTGTGATAGGGTATTTAGGTGTCTCCGTGATAGGGTATTCAGCAGGAGCGTTGGGTCGTGACACAAGAGCGTTGTCGGGCAACATGCGTGAAGGGTCATCCCTGTGAAGAGGTTGCATGTCTGGGTGTTGCTGTGGGTTGCAAGCTAAAGGGAGTGGCTGCCACAGCTCGCGAAGTTTAAGTAGTCCTGCCCGCCATGTTCTGAACCAGCCACACTCTGAGCCCGCCACGAATATTGGGAATAGCCAAACCCGTGCGTCACAATCCAAAATCCGAACCGAGAAGTTGTCAACTGTCAAAGCACGTACATATCCAGCGTAAGTAGTTCAGTGCTGAGGAATTGCTCAAACGGGTATGACCGCACATTGCTGTAGCTGTACAATAATTTCAGTGGAGATCACATCAGCTTATGGCATAACTGGTGTTGTCACACATTGTCACACTCTGTAGCCCGCACCATGTCGCTTACCCGCCAGAGGGTGCTTGCCCTGTCTCGCAGGTCGACATGCATCCCGCTTGCGGCTACTCAACTCAGGCTCTCATCCTCAGACCCCCACTCACACCACGATGATGCCAATGTATATCCTCAAGAAAGTATGTCGCGATTTCCTTCTTTCTGCCACGGAGTTTACTTTGTTCCAGGCTTCAATACACCCTTCTGGCGCACTACCGCCCTTCTCACCCTTCTAGGCATAGGCCTTTATAACCTCGTACCTTACATCGACAAAGATAAAACATATATCACGCGCTACATTCAGCACTATGCAACACCCAGGGATGTGTGGGCCCGTATCAATGACAAGCACCTCGAACTGAGCGCAGACGCGGCACAAGGCCAGCTGCTTATTGGAAGTGCAACGCGCCCTCATATATTGAGGATGCGCTACCCAGCGTGAGTGCTCTGCTTCTGTAGCTTCTGCGTGTTACTGTGAATCACCAAGCACCTCCCTGTGCCAGCGCTCTTGAATATGCATCGCCACATAATGTTGCCGTAGGGAGCCAGACAGACATGAGTCACGTCGTTGTAAAGAAGGACAACTCCTGGGCAGATTGAATAGATGTCGTGATTGCAAATGATAAACGGGTATCCTCCACTGCAAATACTTATTGAGTCTAAAGTAAACAAAAACATAGGATGCAAACTGTGTTCAAAGCAACGTGAAATAGTCAGACTGCCATGTATCCCCGCCGCGAACCCCCTTGCCGCCCGGGGCGTAACGTTGAACATAAATGATCCGTAAAGTCTCGGAGTAAGTATGGCACATCCCTCCAGAAATCTCGGTGCCTATTGCCATGCGTCAGATAATAGACGAGGGTAAATAAGCAAACACATACGGCACCAGATCCCAGCCAGTCGCCCCGAAATTATTGTAGTTATAGTATGCCCCCACCGCAAAGTATCCTACAAACGAGATGAATAATCTGAAAACATATCAGTTTGGCCGTCCACGAGAAATGAGGAGCACATACAAAAGGAAAAACCATCCAATTCCGCTTCCACTGGAACTGTCTGCGTCCTTCTCTCCACCTCCACTACCACCGCTGTTGTCACCGTCATCCTTCGCGGGACACCCCGCAGTTGTATTCCACTCCACACGTGTAACGCCATTGGCATAACCCGCGAATGTCGGATCTGATCCGCCGTCCTGTGCGCATAGCAACGTGAGGTTGAAAGACTGGGGCACGGGCGAAGTTTTAGGTGGGTAGGAGGGTCCATGCAGTTCAATAGACAGGCCAGCAGGTGCTGTTACATTTGAGTCTGGATTGAGTATACAGATGCAGAAGCTGCCTACAATGTAGTGTCCTAAATGACGGCTTCAGAACCGATGTCTGCGCTACGGGTATGGCAGTTATAATTCGTGCGTCGAGACCTTCTTTCAGGTTCGTCTCTGTGAGACAGGCCCGTGTGCCTGCTGGGCACTGCAAGTGCATAAGCTGCCAGCGTGGTTCTGTAAGCGGAAGGGTCGTACCTGGTCATCTGCTGGCACGCCATCTTTCAGCGTAAGGTCCTCACAGATGTTAAACCGGAGTTCATCCTCCATGGTGGAAGGGGGGTTGTCGCGAGTTCGCGTTACCGTGCGCTCACTGGCGAGCGACTTGAGGTCGTACGTGACGCCCTCGAAGGAGAAGGCATTGCAGTCTAATAAGTCGGAGTCTTGTGCGACGGCTGATGTAGAGGCGGAAATAGACAAAAGGATTGTGTATATGAGACGATATTGGATGTTATGCAGAGCCCTGCGAGCCTTAGGCATCGTTAGAAGGAGATACGGCTTACTAATCTCAGTGACGCGTCCTTGGTGGCGAGTCCGCGTTTCTCTGGACACTCTCGTCATGTCGGGCCTCGAGACGCTTATTCCACTGATATACCACGAGAAACAACAGCCAGGCTCGCAGCTGTGCGCTCAGCACGCGCTCAACGCGATTTTACGTTTGTCCTATCACTGGCCTGTCAGCTTTCTCATACTCACTCTGCCTTGTTGCCAGAGGGGGACTATGTAGGCTCTCCATCGTCATCCTTGGCGTATCTATCCACTGAGCAGGTGTGCTAGTTCTCAGCCCCAGATCTCGCGCAATTCGCGCAGCAGCTTGACACCTTGGAGGGATCTTTCAATAATGATGCAGGCCCAGTCAGCAATAACATGGACGACACAGGTAAGGAGTCGTTTGAGTTTTCCGTTCATATGTCCACGGCATATACAGGTTTCTTCTCTGTGCAGGTATTGGAAGGTGCCCTCAGAGTCTTGGGATTTACGTGCGTCGGGCTTCCTCTACCTGGACTTCACCTGTTTCTCACCCATCGTCTATAGTCTTGTGCGGTGGCGAAGTCAAGACCTCCGCGACCAACAAGAATACCCCCAGTAAGTTGTCTCCACCCATGTTGTTCCTGTCTGATCATCGTTCATTTCCATAGCTCTCAGATGGCATTTATCCTAAATCACCAACAACATTGGTTCACACTTCGTCGCTTCGGTTCCCTGGAAAGTGCGGAGAGCGGCCATTGGTTCAATTTAAACTCGTTTCTAAGGGAGCCAGAGTGGGTGGGTAAGCTCTATCTGGGTATGGTACTCTCCCAAGCCGAGGATGAAGGTAGAGTGGTTCCATTATTCCCACGCTTTGAATACTCAACACTTCCCCAAGGATACTCTGTTTTTGCTGTACTGCCGGCCAGCGAAGGCACAAATGCGCCAAGAACGTTGCCTCACACAGAAGCGGATGACATCGCTTCCACGCTTCCCGAACCCACTTCGTCGCACATGGGTACACGACTTTCTACGGCTCACGCGCTTGTACCTGCTAGTGCAGAAACGTCGTCGTCCACCAAGCCATCCGCCCCACCATCAGGTTTCGAGGATGAGGACCTTGAGCTACAAGCAGCCTTACAAGCTTCCTTGATAGGCGCTGGCCAACAGGACTATGTCGCGATCACCCAGAGCACGTCTGCATCACGTACCACGTCAAACCTGCCAACGCCACCAACACGTACAGCCGAATTTCACGAAGTTCAGGCGCATCCTGTTGATGATCCTGTTGCGGCGAGTATGGCTCGGAACAAGGCTATCATGCAACGGATGCAGCGGGAACAAGAAATGGCTCTCAATGAAGGTTACGATGAAGAGGATGGCATGGGCTTTGGGAGTACAAATGGTACTGGAGTGCGTAGTGCTGGCGAGTCTTCGCAGCGGCATGGAGCGCAGACGGCAGGCGAGATGGAAGAAGCAGACGCTATTCAAAGGGCCATTGAAGAGAGCAGAGCAGAGACTCGTGCCAATGATGAGCAGGGAGCGATGGACATGTCGGAAGGCGACGAGGAATGGCGTCCTATGCCATCACTTCCAGCGGCATCCGGGGACAGAGTCTATGACGATGAAGACTCAGAACTTCAAGCAGCCCTTAAAGCGTCCTTAGAAGGATTGCCAGAAGGGTTTGTCGTACCACCAACGCCACCACAAGCGAGTGTGTCGACGGAGGCTCCGGCTTCGAGTGTTCCATCTGAACCCCTTGCGTCGCAGACGGACGAAGAGGAAGAACAAAAACTGACAGTAGAGATTGATGCGGCAGAAATGAGGCGACGGAGACTAGCTCGCTTTGCTGGTTAGGTGCAGACATGACTACCTTATTCACTTACATAATCGTGATTTCGAGCACGTGATCAATTTTACCTTTTACGAATTCCGGTGAGCCCCGCAAGGAGGCTCTAGGTAGCGTAGGGGGCACCGATGCCGAGCGTGGCACCGCAAAAAACAGAGCTGGATTGAGACGTTACTAAATAAATTGAGGCGAGAAGAAAGGTACGTAAAGAAAATAGATGCGGCGGTAAAAAACCCGGTGGGAAAAAGCCTACATGCATATTCAGGAAAAAAAAAAGGAGGAGGGAGGGTGGGGAAAGCAACGCGAGCGTGGAAAGCGGGTTAGTGCGAGTGCGGCTAGCGAGCAAAAAAAATCAAAAACACCTGTGCGATGTGGGAGCGCTGCGGGCGAGCGAAGCATAGGGGCGACTCGCGGAGTCGCTGAGTAGGCAGGGGTGGTCCGTCCGCTGAGACACGTATGACGGTCCAATGACGTGGACGCTGACACGTCCAGCGGGACTCGAGACTACTCGCGTGGTGAAGTTCAGCCGAACTTCAAGAGAAAGAGAGAGAGAGAGAGCTGCTTACCGCCAGTTAAAAGTGCAGAAGCGAAGGAAGAAAATAAGAGATAAGACTCAGCATGCTGCGGTAAAAGAGCCTGCAGGCGGGGGCGGAATTCGCCGCGTGTAAGAACGCTCCGCTACTTAAACGCTGAAAACTGTCTGCCGTTCAATGTTTTTCTTCACAAATGACGTCGAAAATGACTGCACCCACGTCAGACACTTATAAAGTCCTACGCTTCTGGTGAGCTCAACATTAACGACCATGACTCCCAATCCCGAACTTGATCCTTACACCTCCCAGGCAGAGAACACGGATGTCACTCTTCAGGAGAAGATTAACGGTTCGCGTCCGCATTCCCAGCCAATATTGCTCATCCTTACTTTAGTCTGTCGGGGCTGTCGATGTAGGGCTCAAGGAAATCATCGAGAAGGTACAAACTAGCATGTTGACAACTCGTTCTCGAGGGGATCATCTGCATTCCCGCGCCATGACACCCACTAGCGACAGTAAATATGGTTTCCCATCAGTCATTCCGAATGTTATATCAAGCACACAATTAAACTAGGTCTCAGCGGAAACAACTTGCATTTCTTCTTCATTGGAAATAACGCCTCTGGCAAATTCGTGAGAGTTTTCGTGGACCGGACAGGGTGACGTTCTCACCATAACTCACCCCAGGACGAAATTGAAAATGACGATCACGTAAATGTGTCCTTTTTCGAACCCTCCTCTACGGACTGGGCTAGCATCACGGGAGTCGCACGTATTAGCAAAGACAAGGAACTCATCAAGAAACACTGGAGCACCGTGTAGGTGATACTTTATCTCTACCTGTTTCTCGGATTTCATCGTCATTCACAGAATCGCTGGGTACTTTGGCGATCTCGGCGACGGAACACATAAAGGAAATGAGGACGACCCCCGAGTGAGTATCATAAAGGTAGTTCCGGATGAGGTAAGGGGGATTGGTTATATTGATTATACCCTAACATTTATTATCTCTCATTAACCTTACCGTAACTGTACTTGAAGATTCGCTACTGGACGGCCAATAAAGGGAAGCTTGGTCAGACAGTGCAGGTGGCTATTGGGGCTGTCACTGGCAAAAGTCAAGCGCCAGGGGAGCTAAGGACAATCACCAAGGATGAGGCAAGCGAACATCTCGACTCGCAAATTTTTAATCACATGTTACCTTCAGATTGAGGTCGCGGAAAGATTGCATCAGAAATAGGAATTGCCGCTGTACCAGCACTCTTTCGTTCTATCTGTACCACATTAACTTCACAATGAGAAACATGTCCATAATCAGGTCGAACATAAGTACAGTCTGAGCTGTCTGCGGCTCTGAGGGAGCGATGACGCGCTCAGCCAGAGAGCATATCAGAGATAGACGGACCCCTCGTCGGGGGGACTGATCTCTCTCAAGGCATCTGGAGAGGAAATGACTTCCTCGCGGGCCGGCAGTCACCTGTAGCGCCTGGGCGACGTTATGCCTTCCGGCCTCTCGTTGGTTACTAACCTCCCTGGTCCATGAACGGTATTAACTGTACATACGCATTCTACCTCCTTCAACTTCATGCCAGAGGTGGGTTTATATACTATAATGAGGATGAGAATTAATCACTCAGATATAAGTATCCTCATCCCTTCGCTGGCTCCTCGCTTTATTACCTAGTTCTCTCTTGCAATCATGGAAAGACTGCAGGAGAACGTTGGCTCGTACGATCAATACTTAACTCACGCAGCTAGAATCACATCATATTATCTGCTGCGCATTCAAGGTTACTGACCAATCAATAAAGTGCAGAATTATCCTCACTTGATTCTGGCGTATCCGCAGCAGAATATAACGTAGACCTCATGAGGCTCTCCCAGAGCGCCTGCCCTATCACATCGGAATCCCATCTCGGATCGTCTATAGGTGCCAACGGATTGTCACTACCACGCAACATACCAAGCTGGTCCATAACCGCGACGACGCGGTCTGTGTCATACTCCTCGCTGATATCCCCACCAAAAAGATTGACCAGAAGACTCCAGCGGAAGTGTTCACGCAAGAATCGATCATCTGGTCCTGCACACGCAGGGTCGTGTGACTTTGGTATATGCGAGGGTACCGTTACGGAACCCATATCGCGAAACACAACGATGCGAAAATTGTCCTGAGATACATGTGAAATTTATGAGGAAGTGCGTAGGCGATCAAGCGAAGCGAAGACTTGGGCACACATCGACATCTATGCTGAAGGCATTGGCGTGGAAGAGACTTAACAGATCTCTTCGCATTATGCACGCATTTGAGGCATTAAGGAAAGGCGTATAATCGCAAGTTTCTTCGTTAGGCCAAGTGTCCAACTGAATTTATAGTCAAGACGCGCAATAGAACTGAAATGGACTAAAGCACCAGGTAGGTGGAAATATCCAAGATAGACCTAGATCCGCATCTGGTGCCGCGCCTGTAACAAAGCACACACTGTCTCGTAGGCGAACAGATTGCTCAACTGAAGGGGGGAACGTATACTGGTGTGTACTCAGTAATACGAGATAATAACGCGTAAGTGATGGCCACATACCAATTCACGCTTGGTGAGGGTGTTATGGATGTCGTGAATCCTCACGTATTCCGCAAAAGAGTTTCGGGGTTGTATAACCAAACGCTGCGTACTCCCAAACGAATCACGCCGATAATCCACCGCTGCGACGGGTTGTAATAAATAACAGCCATCACTGATGATAAAGAACGGACGAAACAAGCCGTAGTCTCCAGAATGGAGGGGGGTGGTGTCCAATGCAGGGATCGTCTCAGCTGTAGGGATGACAGTGTACCTCAAAATATCAAACTTTCTCATAGCTACTGGTCGAAGCTCAGCGTCAGGCATGATTGGATTGACTAGGTGCAGCCAGCGGCGCATTCCTGCGCTAGTCATACCAGTCAGCTTCTGATTGACTCCTAGACACAGTTGAGCCAGGCAGGATATTCTCTATGAACAGCAAGTACACTTACCGACCAGAAGAAAAGCAGGAACACACGGCCAGAATACAAAGGTGTCACGACCAAGGTTACGTGAAACTTCGGAAATTAGGTGTTCGCAATACTCGTAGTCGCCAGTCACACCGTCGTTGGTCGCGGTGGTCATAATCAAATTGTTAGCAGGGTGCCCGTATATAATTCACTGTCGCGCGACCCCGCATATAGACCAGCTTACATAAGAGTACTCATGATTGGCAGGTGCTACAGGACCAGTGAATGATTACGGTACGTGTACAAGTACAAAAAGTCACTAACGTAGGCTCTCCGACAGGCTACAGCGATCCGGCGAATTGTCCGCGCTCAAGGTCGGGTCAAATTTTCAATTTTCTTGCCGAAATGAGGAAACACAGTACTGGCAGGCGACAGCGGCGACGAATATTAATGGACTGGTGCCACGGGCACATTAATGGCTGCGCTGCTCTAGCCTGAAGGCGCGGAGACGACATACATCCCCAGTCCCGGCACCGGCTGAGTGAACGGCGAATACCATTCGACATAGGCAAGCGGGCAGGGGTACTCGCAGAGAGTATAAATACCTTTTCCAAACTGAATTCTCGTGTCCGTGACATTGAAGAACAATTGGCACAACTAAAGGTCTCTGCTGGCAGCATTTCATCGCTCGCACCTCGTTGACGACCAGCAGCAAGCACTCTTCGATCTATCCATGGAGTTAGAATTAGCAGACGAGGAAGAACCTGTCTTGTCGGCATGCGGCACATTTTCATTAGGTGCATTCACTCGTGATTTCCCGCTCAGGTATCGCGTCGAGGAAATGAGGACGACCCCCAAGTGAGGTAAGGGTTATTGATTTTATCTCTCATTACAAGCGAACATCTCGACATGCCACCTTTGAATCACATGTTACCCTCAGATTCAGCTCGTGGAAGGATTGCATCAGAAATAGGAATTTCCGCTGCACCAACACTCTTTCCTTCTATCTGTACCACCCATGAACTTCACAATGAGAACCTTGTCCATAACCTTGTCTATTATCAGGTCGAACGTAAGTACGGTCTGAGCTGTCTGCGGCTGAGCGATGATGTGCTCAGCCCAGAGAGCATATCAGAGATAGATGGACCCCTCGTCGGGTCTGATCTCAAGGCATCCGGAGAGGAAATGACTGCCTCGCGGGCCAGCACTCACCTGTAGCGACGCCTGGACGACGTTGTACCGTCCGGCCTCTCGTTCGCTACCAACCTCCCCATGAAATGCTGTTAAGCGTACGTCCACCCTACGTGCGCATTCTACTTCATATATGCGAGAGGTGTGTTTATATACTATAATGAGGATGAGAATTAATCACTCAGATATAAGTATCCTCATCCCTTCGCTGGCTCCTCGCCTTATTACTTAGTTCTCTTCTGCAGTCATGGAAAGACTGCAGGAGAACGTTGGCCCGTACGATCAACACTTAACTCACGCAGCTAGAATCACATCATATTATTATCTGCTGTGCATTCAAGGTTGCTGACCAGTGTTTCAATAAAGTGCAGAATCCTCACTTGATTCTGGCGTATCAGCAGCAGAATATAACGTAGTCCACATGAGGTCCTCCCAGAGCGCCTGCCCTATCACATCGGAATCCCATCTCGGATCGTCTATAGGCGCCAACGGATTGTCACTATCACGCAACATACCAAGCTGGTCCATAACCGCGACGACGCGGTCTGTGTCATACTCCTCGCTGATATCCCCACCAAAAAGATTGACCAGAAGACTCCAGCGGAAGTGTTCACGCAAGAATCGATCATCTGGTCCTGCACACGCAGGGTCGTGTGACTTTGGTATATGCGAGGGTACCGGTACGGAACCCATATCGCGAAACACAACGATGCGAAAATTGTCCTGAGATACATGTGAAATTTATGAGGAAGTGCGTAGGCGATCAAGCGAAGCGAAGACTTGGGCACACATCGACATCTATGCTGAAGGCATTGGCGTGGAAGAGACTTAACAGATCTCTTCGCATTATGCACGCATTTGAGGCATTAAGGAAAGGCGTATAATCGCAAGTTTCTTCGTTAGGCCAAGTGTCCAACTGAATTTATAGTCAAGACGTGCAATAGAACTGAAATGGACTAAAGCAACCAAGTATGCCCAGGTAGGTGGAAATATCCAAGATAGACCTAGCTCCGCATCTGGGGCCGCGCCTGTAACAAAGCACACACTGTCTCGCAGACGAACCGATTGCTCAACCGAAGGGGGGAACGTATACTGCGGTGTACTCAGTAATAGGAGGTAATAACGCGTAAGTGATGCCCACATACCAATTCACGTTTGATGAGGGTGTCATGCTCGTAAATCCTCAAGTATTCCTCAAAAGAACTTTGGGGCTGTATAACCAGACGCCCCGTATTCCCGAACCAATCACGCCGATATTCCACCGCTGCAACAGGTAATAATAAATAGCAGCTATCACAGATGATAAAGAACGGACGAAACAAGCCGTAATATCCAGAATGGAGAGGGGAGGTGTCCAATGCAGGGATCGTCTCAGCTGTAGGGATGACAGTGTACCTCAAAATATCAAACTTTCTCATAGCGACTGGTCGAAGCTCAGCCTCAGGCATGACTGATTTGACTAGGCGCAGCCAGCGGCGCATTCCTGCGCTAGTAATACGGGTCAGCCTCTGATTAGAGAGTATATGTTGGGTAATAATTATTAAGTCGATAGAAATTATTATCGGACTGTTAAAATAAGCGCCAGAAGAGCTGGTAATTTTTACATTAATTAAGGTGACTGTCACGTGACTGACGCGTGTGGTGGGGCTCCTCTCTGCCACCATGCCACTCAACCGCTCCAAGAAATGGCTACTCCTCGCCACTCTGATTCCCATCGCTATAACCTCCCCACGGTTGCCTGACATCCCATCTGATTCCGAGGATACTGCAAGCCACACGCACAGTCACCTCATGCACACGGCAGGCGCCCTTTGCAAGCCAAAGGAGAAACCACGACCAAAGATCGGAGGCCATCGGATCACGGAGGAATATCTCCAGAGCCTCAGTGAGGCTGAGTGTATCTGGAGGTTCCGGTAAGCAACACCATGTGTCTGCCATGCCATTATAACTAAAATATTCAACTTTGCACTAAAGGTTTACCCTAGATGAGCTGAGAAACCTCAGTCAGGTTATGGAGCTGCCAGGTCCTCTCATAACAAAGTGCGGTTTCCGCTCCCTCCCCCTCGAATCTCTCAGCCTTCTGTGCGCACGGCTTCGCAGCCCAGAGGATTTATGGTCCCTGGCCACCAAGTACGCACGCCCCCAGTCTGCGATCTCAGAGATCGTGAATGAGACGGCGTCTTTTATAAACACAAGATGGGGAGGGCTTCTGGCCTGGGATCATGCAGGGATCCTGAGCCAGAAAAATTTGAATGTATACGCAGCGGCACTACATGATTTCGGGGCTCCAACCAGCACAATCATCGGCTTCATCGATTGCACCATACAACGGACATGCAGGCCTGTGGATAATCAAGAGCTTGCTTACACAGGTTATAAAAAATTTCATGGCATGAAATTTCAGGCGGTCGTCACACCTAACGGACTAATCGCCCACTTGGCTGGCCCATATCGCGCACCTCAAAACGACAATGGTGTCCTGAGGGAGAGTGGACTCGTGGGTCTCATGGAGAGGTATGCGATTCAGGAGCACTCACAGGAGGGGGATCCAGCCGAGCGGCGATTTTATCAAGTGTATGGGGATTCAGCCTATGGAGTCAGCCCGTGGGTTTTGAGTCCCTATGCTCACGTTGGAGAACTCACAAATGATGAGCGAGCCTGGAACTCGGCCATGGGTGGGGTTCGCATCTCGGTGGAACACGGCTTTGGGCTGGTCACGCAGGACTGGCCATATCTGCAATGCTTCTGGAAACACAAAATCCTTGGCAACCCCTGCGGTCTTCTCTACCGGGTGGCCGTGCTACTGACAAATGCTCATGCATGTGTCATGCCGAATCAGACTGCCCAGCGTTACTCCTGCCCGCCGCCCTCATTGGAAGAGTATTTTCACGCGTAAATACTGGTATATGCGAGCTTCTTTTGGTGATTAAAGGATTTTTTTCTCTACTGTTTTACTTTGTAAACCAAGAAAAGAATTTTTGATTTTCTTCTATACTGTTTTACTTTGTTAACCAAGAAATGAATTTTTTTGGGTGATTAAAGGATTTTTTCTATACTGTTTTACTTTATAAACCAAGAAATAATTTTTTTGGAGCTATAACAACGAAAACATAGCTAATTAATTGCTAAGGAAGATAGTTAATTGAGCAGACCCTGGCGCAAGATGTCAAGAAGCGCATTCGAGGTGCGCTCCTGCATATCAATGACCCGGTCTTGACGAGCTATGAGCATCGTGCGGAATTCCCTCATTTCTTCGTCCTTCTTGGCCTCCCTTTCCTCCTTCCTTGCCTCTCGCTCATCACTCTTCTCCATAAGGTGCACCATCCTCGAGGTCTCCTTGGACAAATTCGTGCGGCTCGTGCTCGTCAGACGTGTCCGTTTCGACGCGGTCGACCAGGAATCGGGAGGGGTGCTGCTAGGCCCACTGTCATTCTCCTTCCCACTCTCTGAATCGGAAGATGAGGACGGGCGTGACCGTTTATTGCGGTCTTGGTGACCAGTCATCATCCCGAGTCGCATGGTCTCCCCGGCCTCTCGGGAGGCATTCTGGACCTGGAACATGTGAGTCCTATAATATATTGATCACCATCACACTTACCTCTTTAGTCTGCTCCTTCTCCTCCTCACGGGTCTCCTTCGCATGTCTTTTGAGGTGCTGGATCGCATCGAGTTTGCCGGACAGGGATGCAAATGCAAGAGGATCACGCTCCAGCTCCTTGGAAAGTGGTGAGCGAGCTGAGGTTTTTTTTCCCCCCTACCAAAGGCATATGGGTCAGTTCGCATGCAATCATAGAATATTTACACGGCAGCTTACCTCTACCCATCCCAGGAGTGATGTCACCTTATTCTTCAAGGTCTCTGCTTCTCGGTTCAAGCAGAGCCCCTCTTCCTGGACCATTGTGGCGACTGCCTTCCACCGTTCACCTACCTTGTTGCGCGGAGCCATGTAGGGATTGACATCGATCACCGCGCGAAGGAGATGCTCCAGATCCTTCGTAGAAAACTCCTCCCTTGGTTTCCGCACTTTGGAACGTGTGGAGCCTAAGGGGGGTCCTGAAGGGAGAGCAACTGGCTGAGAAGATGGTGCCGTGCTGGGTGGACGCGACGCGTTGGTTGAGTCACCAAGGAGCACAGGGTCGATCTGAGGCTCGTAGTGCATGTCTGAGGCTGTAGACGAGACGGTTGTCATACCGTAGAATGAAGCCGGAGGGATGGGGTCCATGGGGAGACTTGTCGGCCCTGGAGCGTTGGGAGCGCGGCAGTGGTGGACGTCAGTGGATGCGTTCTGAGATAGAAAATTCTCACGCTGAGTCAGTAATTTTTAGCTACGCCGGAATATTCCGACCTAATAATTATTGGTAACATATACTCTCTATTGACTCCTAGACACAGTTGAGCCAGGCAGCAAATTCCCCCCGACCAGGAAGTGCGCTTACCGACCAGAAGAACAGCAGGAACACTCGGCCAGAATACAAAGGTGTCACGACCAAGGTTACGTGAAACTTCGGAAATTATGCGTTCACAATACTCGTAGTCGCCAGTCACACCGTCGTTAGTCGCGGTGGTCATAATCAAATTGTTAGCAGGGTGCCCGTAATAATTCACTGTCGCATGTAGGCCCGCTTACATAAGAGTACTTATGATGCAGGCGCTACAGTGAATGATTACGGTACGTGGACAAGTACAAAATAATGGGCGTAGGTGATGGTAGAAGAATAATATTCTCGACTCGCAAGGTTGTCAAGATTGGTTCTTTAGGGTTTAATAGCGGGTATCAATGAATTCGAGACACCCAAACGCAGTGAACCAAGTGGTCCCTGTGTGAACTGACTATGTAGCTGGCGAATAGTACTAGACTACTACTAGTACTATGTGGGGGTATACGAGAGATGAACCCCAATTCTACAGTCAAAGCGAAGCCTTTACAACACTCAGTGTTACGTATCGGAAATCCTGGGGATTGGGTCTAGGAAAGGACAGCAGCTTCAACTTATGTGTTGCACCCCTGATGAACTATCGTCCTAGGTATTTCGGATTTGAGTTCTGGAGATCGGAGGAGGGGGAGATCAGGAGGAGGAGTGTCGATAGTCAGAGCTCAGAGAACAGAGGTTGGAAGAGACGGAGGACAGAGTGTCGAACGCAGAGAGAGAGGTAGAGTGTAAAGATGTAGATCTTAAGCCTCTTGTCACAAGAGCAGACAGAACTTGACCAATGAGTGGTATTCTGGATGCTATGTAGTGACAGTGTAAGGTAAGATGCGATGGGAACCACTGGCCAGTTTGTTGGAGCTGCAGGTACTGCGGGCACATGACCGTGCCCAAATGCAAACACGTGACAGCCGCTCATTGTAATTGCTCTCCGGATATATGTGGGTGGAACACCCATTGTTACCATTGTTCTTTCCTTTCTTTTGTTGTCCTCTTTAGTTTAGAACAATGGCCTCTTAGAGTATAAGTAGAACACCATTAGATCGCTCTCCTCAGTCGTTTGGCTACGCTCCCGTGTTCAAACACTGAGATCGTTATTACAGATTTATATAGATCTTATAATCTTACAGGTTATTGGGCCCGCACCTAATCATTAGATCTCCCCAGCTCCTTTTTGATCATGACTACTACTGCTCTCACTACCACAGACATCCTCCCTTCCTCTGTCCCAAAGCTCATGGCGAATGGTCTTGACTGGACAGCATTCTCAATCCGTTTCCAAGACGCGATCGAAGCCAAGGGCCTGTGGGGACATTTTGACGGCACTGTCACACAGCTGGCTGTCAGTACGCCCCCCACAGTGGATGAACAAGAAGCTCTGGAAAAGTGGGTCAAGGAAGATTGCACAGTGAAAGCCCTTCTTACTCACCGTATTCCTGACTTGACCCTCATCCGCATCCATGGCAAACCATCCCTAAAAGACAGATGGGCACTCATTATAAAGGAATTCTCGTCTAAAGGTGCATTTTCATAAGCGGACTTACGCAGCCATTTTATGGAGTCGAGATGCCCCGACAAGGCAAACGTCCGAGAATTCCTTGATGGGCTACGAGTCAAAAAGGAAGAGTTAGCCCCGTATGGTGTAGACATTGAGGAAAAAGATTACCAGTCAACGATCATAAAATCCCTTCCCCCTCACCTCTCCGCTTTCGCATCAAACCTGCTAGCAGGTGCAAGGTTATATAGCTTGTCCAAAACCATCGACCCCGACGAGCTCATCATGCTAGTCGCCGAAGAATATGAACACCATGTAGCTCAACAGTCTCGACGTCCTGGACAAACTAGCAGAAAAGGTAGTGTAGTGACAAGGATGAGGCACTCACCGTGTCAGCCAATGGAAAGGGAAGAAGTTTTGATTGCAAAACAAAGGGAACCTGCTGGAACTGTGGCGAAAATGGACACTACAGGAACAAATGTCCTAAGCCAACGCGAGCGAACGGAAACAAGAAAACAGACTCACCAAAAAGTAGTGGCTCTGCCAATGCTGCCGTCGAATCCGATGATGATGGTGAAGCCACATTCTTTGCCGAACTTGATGAAGACGAGATCCATATACTGCTGTCAGATTGCGAGATGGACTCGGACAAAGAGGAGCAAGGTGCTGACTGGTTTTCTGAAGTGAGCGATGACACAGAAACTGTCATAGATGACCAATAGCACAGTGACGTTGACGAAAGTGAACTCAATTCACTTGTCAACATCGGCAATGTGGCCGCACATGAGTCAGAAGACGCACACGCTGTCCAAAACCTGGACAATGCGGAACCAGAAAATGTCACTTACACTGAGGTGTATGAATCTGGTTGCACAAGACATATCACTCCATATTGCAAGGCAATGACGAACTTCAAGGGAATCAGTCCAAAATCATTTCAAGCTGCAAACCGACAAAGTTTCAGTGCGATAGGAACGGGTGAGATGGTGATCGACATACCGAATGACACCACAACATCCCAGATAAAGTTAACCGAGGTGCTGTACTCACCTGAAGTCGGATACACTCTGGTATCCATAGGGCGACTCGATGAAGCTGGTTTTGTGGTGACATATGCAGACAGCAAGTGTATCGTCATGACACAAAACAAGAAGATCATTGGCACAATCCAGAAAACTGGACGAGGCCTGTATCGTGTCTCAAGAGAGTCAGAATCAGCCAACATAGCTGCTGATGTACTCACCTTAGATCAATGGCACTGGCGTATGGGGCATATCGCGCCAGAGATGGCTAGGAAACTTATTACCAGTGGCTTGGTAACAGGAGTAAAACTGGAACTCTCACCATCAGGCGAAACCTTCTTCTGCGAGTCATGCATATATGCTAAGGCGATTCGCAAACCCATACCCAAGGCCCGAGAAGGCATTCGTGCCTCCTACTTTGGAGATGAAATACACAGTGATCTTTGGGGACCTGCCCCAGTCGCAACAAAAGCTGGTAAACACTACTATATCACATTCACTGATGATATGACGCGCTTAACTCACCTGTACCTTTTGCGAACAAAAGACGAAGCCCTGGCCGCATACAAAGAGTATGACACCTGGTGCAGCACACAGCTGAAGACTCGCATAAAAAAGTTGCATTTGGATCAAGGTGGAGAATACCTGGGAAAGAATTTTGAGCTCTACCTCAAATCAAAGGGTACTGTGCAGAAGCTTACCGTGCATGATACCCCCCAGCACAATGGAGTTGCAGAACGACACAACTGCACCATTGTAGAGCGCATACGTGCCCTGTTGCATGCCAGTGGTCTGCCAAGGTTTCTGTGGGGAGAAGCAGCGTGTCATGTGGTTTGGCTGATGAATAGGACACTCACGAAGTCTGTGGAAGGCAAAACACCCTTCGAAGCCGCCTTCGGAAGCAAGCCAGACCTTCGGCATGTACGTGAATGGGGCGAGAAGGTATGGGTATGCACCGAAAGTGGAGACAAACTCGGCGGGCGTGTAACTGAAGGGCGCTGGTTAGGCATTGACGATCGCAGTAAAGGCATTTGTATTTATTGGCCCGACAAGCAGACGGTCACTGTGGAACGCAATGTCTATTATGATCCGTCAGCTTCTCGTCTCGAAGGGGAGGATTTGCAAGTAGTCGAGACAAAAACTGACTTACCCTCAGCCGTCCCTAAACCTACTGCCCCCTCTGCCCCCTCAGCACCTCCAGTTCCCAACACCAGCCCGTCCAACTCCGAGGTTGAAACACCTGCGAAACACATATGCAAGCCCAGTCAGCGCATTCGCGACATCCTAGAAGGACATGGAACCGCCTCCCACCGATCATCTGACCCAGTTATCGCAACTGGAATCCAAATGCCCACTGCCACCGAAAACACGCTAGAAGGCGAAGCATCAGCAGACTGGATGATGATGGCAGTTGAATCAGATGAGTATGCACTGGTGGCACAAACCAGTGAAACTGAGGCTCTCAAATCTTGCTCCCTCGCCGAAGCAAAACGACGCCCAGACTGGCATCTGTGGGAAAAGGCAATACAAGACGAGTTAGCACTCCTCTGCAAATCAGGAACTTGGGAACTCACTGAAGCCCCAACCAACTCAAATATTGTGGGTTCCAAGTGGGTATTTCATGCAAAAAAGGACGCTGCTGGAAACGTAGTAAGATACAAGGCTCGTCTTGTTGCGCAAGGATTTTCACAAGTACCTGGAGTGGACTACTTTGACACCTTTGCCCCAGTTGCAAAGCTTGTGTCAATCTGAACCGTGCTCGTGCTAGCTGCTGCAAAGGACATGGAGCTACATCAGATTGACATCAAAGGTGTTAGCAACTTGGGGTTATGGCAGGGAAGGTTTGGTAGAGTTCTTAGAAAGCTAGAATCAAATTCACTCTCTCAGTGAATTTATTGTCACTGAGAGAGGAGCACTATCCTGTCTCAGAAGGCATATACGTGCACCCGGCCCTTTAGTGCTCAAGAGCTCGCGCGTCGAAGTCATTTCAAACTCCGCTGGGTGCAGCGGCCTGTGAAAATAGAGATAACAAAATGAAATGGAGAGGTAGGGAGTGACTGGAAAATTTCGAAAATAATCAGAGAAATGAATGCATGGTACAAGAACAATGTGAGAAGAAATTGAAACACCACACAATAAATCGAACATATTATGCTTGATTTTGGTGCAGGAGCATAAATGCACCCAACACGCCCCCTCAAGCTTAATATATTCCGATTCTCTCGTTGAGGATTCTCACTCTAGGACTAGAAAGTCCTTTAGTGAGAAGATAGGCTAGCATGTGTTCCGTTGGTAGGTACACAAGCTTAATTTCTCCATCTTCAACTATATCTTGAATGAAATATAATCTAATATCGAAATGTTTGGTCCTCGTGTGTTGTTGAGTGCCATAGACGATGGCAATGGCTGATTGATTGTCTGAATAAAGTTTGATGGGATAATTCAGCGGTTGGAATACTTCAGAAATAAAGTGGCGCATCCATAAGGCTTCTTTGCTCGCATGAGTCAGGGCAATGAATTCGGCTTCAGTTGATGATAGGGCTACTATGGATTGTTTTTGACAACTCCATGGTACTGTCCCTCCATCAATCTGAAAAATATAAGCCGAGTATGAGTGCCTGTGCTCTTGTGAAGCCCAATCCGCATCTGAATACCCAATGAGGCCGTCTCGATTTTCCCAAGTGTCAATTTGTAGTCCATCGTGCCTTTTAGATATTTAAAGACACGTTTGACTGCATTCCAATGAGTTGGACCTGGGTTTTCGAGGAATTGAGAAAGTAGTGACACTGCGAATGCAATGTCTGGTCGAGTGGCTACAGCTGCCCACATCAATGATCCTATCGCTTGTCTGTATGGAATTTTCGACATCTTCTGCTTGTCTTCATCTGTAGAAGGGCATTGGTCTCTGGATAATTTCACGGCTGGGTCGAGAGGCGTGGAAAATGTTTTGGCATCATCCAGATTGAATCTTTTGAGGATTCTCTGGATGTATGCGCTTTGGGATATTGCAATCGATTTGTTGTTCCAATCTCTTTCGATTTTGAGGTTCAAAAGCCAGTGGATCTCGCCTAGGTCTTTCATACTAAAGACCTGGGCAAGGTCGTGCTTCACCCCATCAAGGACTGGTTGACTCTCAGCTGTGATAGTGAGGTCATCCACTGCTGTTGCAATAATTGCATGCCCTCTCGGTCCACGTCTGCAAAATACAGCTCCATCCAAAGCTGATTTAGTGAATCCTAACTTGAGAAATTCACCACTCAGACGTTTGTACCATTCCCTTCCAGACTGTTTGAGGCCGTAAAGTGCTTTCTTCAGCAGGAGGACATCATCTTTGTCTCCGGTCTCATATCCATACGGCTGTCTCATGTAAATAGGTTTGGGCAGTGTAGCATTCAAATACGCACTGTCCACATCCATTTGGTGAATAGGCCAGTTGTTCCTGGCAGCAATGGCACATATAATCCGTAAGGAAGTCATCCAAGCAACGGGTGCATAGGTTTCATTGTAGTCGACTCCAAAACTTTGTGTAAAGCCTTGGGCGACCATCCTCGATCTAGGTGTAATGGGTTCACCTTCTGGATTGTGTTTCCAGAGGAATACCCATCTATTTCCGACAATATTTGCCCCAGGAGGTGGTTTAACCACTTCCCATACACCTTTGTCGAGTAGCACCTTGTACTCTTTATCCATCGATGCTTTCCACATAGGATCATTTAAGGCTTCATCTGCATTGCTAGGCTCGGTCTGATTCAAATCCGGCAGCACCTTATCTTTGTTTGTTTTGATCGGAGGTCGAAAGTGTACTGATGGCAAGGTTATAATCACTGATGCCATCAGTTTCACAGGATAAATCTTGTTCGAATAATTTGTCTTGATGGTCCTCAATGTCCTCGTACGCTAGTGTAGTGATGGCTGCACCAGCATGTCTCTTAGCTTGAGATCTTGTTACGGGACCACTTGGGGCCGGCCGCTCCTGCTGCTGACGGATCCTCTCGCTTCTCCTTGTTGGAGCAGCTTCTTTAGGTCTGACATCAACAGTCTGACTGGGTTGCAGCTCTTCAAGACGTTCCTCTGGTTCATTATCGTCAATTTCCTCAATCTTTGCCTCCTCACTGACTAAGTGACTAGGCATAGGTGCTGGCGCCGAAATGGCCTGTATCACTTTTCTGGATGTAGGTAGCTGTGACTCTTCAATAGAAATGATTGGAGCTTCGCCCCCCTTCATCTCTGAGTCAAATATAACATTCCGCTCAACAGAAACTGTAAATAACCCGTGTATCTACATGTACATTAGTTATTACATAATCCCAGTGGGCCCCTTAGGGACCCACTGTATAGTTTATGCGTGGGAACCGGCTAGCGGTCCCCATCGCATCTTACCCTTACACTGTCACTACGTAGCATCAGAATACCACACATTGGTCAATTTCTGTCGTGCTCTTGTGACTTAAGGCTTAAGATAGACATCTTTACACCTTTTTGAACTATCCTGCGGTTGATCGCCACGTGACCAACCGATAGTGGATTCGAAGCAATCTTGAAAAAGATCGCTGCGTCGACGACTAAACATCGTTGAGACCCTCCAGTAGACCTTCTACTGTCGGCTGCGAGCATGATGATCCCACGCAGTCGAAGACGGACACGAGTGACGAGCTCGAGGTCCACACCCCAGGCGCAGCCCAGCGACACGACGGCTGACGCTGCCCTTGACCAAGAGTCCAGGACGATAGAAGATGGAGAGATCGTAGATCTCACCGCCCTCGTCCCCCAGTAGAGGACGAGGAAAACCCCGACCACGTCCCGTCGAGCGTGGCCGAGGAAGAGACGACGCTGGGCAACGAACTGGCGCCGCCCCCCCATCCCTCTCTGCCCAAGGACAAAGGAAAGGGCAGAGAAGTCTCGCCGTCGTCAGACGGTAGAGCAACAACATCGAGGCGGACACAAAGCCACGACTCAAACCGATGCTCACGGAGTAGAGCGATGACGATTGTCCCTGAAGGAGGACGACGGCAAAAAAGACGAGCCCCAGACGATGGGCAGGACTCGGAATACTCGAGCTCTAGTCGCAAGAGCTCGAGGGCTCATGCCATCGACCACGAGACGGCAGAGGCCCTGAACAAACAGGTGCAGGCTGCACTGCACCGAAGTACGCTGACGCACCACAAGCACGATCAGCTGGCATCGCAGCTTGACAACGCCGCCGCCGCCCTAATGGCAATCGGCAAGGAACTCCACCAGGCGGAGGAGGTCAGGCTGCAAGATGCAGCCACGCTGGAAGACGTCCAGAAAGCACTCCGCCCACGAGGGGAACGTGACGCAACTCGTCCGAGCTCGCGATAGTCCGCAGCCAACGAACGCAGTCGCGACGTGGAAGACCCGCACCGAAAGGAGCGAGACAAGCAGCAAATGCCGCCGCCAGCCGTCCCTGTCGAACAGGACATAAGGTTCGGGAACGAACCTCAAGAACAACCGGCTGCCCCAACGGACAGCCGTAAAACGATCCAACAGATCGTTAGGGATCAGGTCGCTTCAGAGCCTGACTCTGAAACGACGACCGAGAGCTTAGAGCTCGAAGTCGCACACTGGCAGTGTAAAGAAGCCGCAGCCGTGCGCTGCCACACACGGCCACTCGAGCTACTAGCGAAGAACGCTGAAAGACAGTGGCCCACAGCCACACCGCTCAGCTGCCCGACGAGCAGCTCACGCAAGCCGTACAGGACGCACGGCAAGCACGCGCAGCCTACAACAGCAGGCTACGAATCCGCAACGCGGGACTGACCGGGGACACTAGGCACAAAACGCCCCCGGAACCGAGAGCACAGAATGCTCCCGATCCCGAGCCTGATCCGGGCCCGGGGCCCATCAGGGCATATAACAGCCTGCCCCACGCGGCATCACAACCGCGCGAGCGATCCATGGCCCCAACGGAAGGCCAGGGAATCCCTGACCAGGCCGACGTCGTACCAATGGAGCTGTACGACGGGATCACACGGATGATCCGCGTGGCGTTAGCAGGCACCGCGGACACAGACCCAGAGAAGTCTGTGCTAGCGAAAGCCGGCGTAAAATTGGCCCACCCCGAGCCATATGCAGGGGGATCAGACCTCGAAGAGTTTGAAATCTTTGTGGCAGCCATCCTACGATGGCTGAAAATGAATTGCCTCCTAGGACCAACCAGCATCGACATGCAGGTCGGCTATGTGGGCACTCGCCTCACCGGCGAAGCCCAGGAGTGGTTCCTTCGAAACGTTGAACACTTCGATCACCAGGTCCGCAGCTGGACGCTGGAAACTGTGATGCAAGGCCTTCAAAAAAGGTTCCTGCACACACTGACGTACCATCACGCATCGAATAAATTTGACGTGGTCATGCAAGGCATGAAAAACGTTCAGGAGATGCTGAATGAGCTCACGAAATATGCGGCACGTATGATACAGCCGCCAGACGAGTACACGTTCCGGAGACGGTTTGTATCGGCGCTGCGCAACGAGGTCCTCAAAAAGGGCTATAATGCCGAGAGCAGCTCAATAGAGCAACTCTTCGAGATGCCCCGGATGATCAAGGAGGCATCCCGATACAACATGGGGATGCGCCGCGCAGAAAGCGCAGCGGCAATGGCAAGCGCTGCCCGGCTCACAGGGAGCAAGCCATTGACACAAACGGGCCTGACCAGGCCCAGCCTGTTCGCAAGAAGTGGAACAGGACAACGGCTACCGCCCTCACACCCAGCACAAGCTGGACGCCCGCCTGAAGCTAAACAGCCTCAAGCGTCAGGGTCGTCCCCACGACCTGCCCCACCAACGAAAACGTCGGGCCGGCCTAACGATAGGCCCAGTGGCAGTCAAAGCAACACCACATGCTTTGAATGCGGCCAACCTGGCCACAAAAAGGCAGAGTGCCCCCGGCTTAGGTCTGGTATAAGGACAGCGGCCGTGAGGCACGACGGTGAAGCCGAGGATCCGGAGACGGATCTCGGTCAAGATTCTCTTCAACAAATTGACGAAGAGGGGGAGGGTGATCCCCAACCCAACGACACTCCGAACAACGGAGAGGTGCCCACTGAAGAATGGGACCCAGAGCCGTCCCAATACTATGAATGGGACGAGGAGGTGGAAGACACCACCTACAGGTCCAGTGCGATCAGATTCGCACTGGAAGACGAAACCGCCACGAAGGTTATGGCGGCACGCATGTCGGTCATGCCAGACAAGGCGGCCGAGCCGGTGTATCACCACTGAAGCAAACACAGGACGCGGCCAACGCGTCCACGCAGTGAGAACCGTACCCTATCGGGGTACTGGGAAATTAACGGCGTAAAAGCCCACTGCCTGCTAGATAGCGGCAGCGAAGGGGTACTGCTGTCCCCCGAATTCACGTGAGCTACAGGGATGAAGACATTCTCCCTGGAGCAACCAATCATGCTGCAGCTAGCCTGCATAGGCAGCCGTTCCACGATCAATTATGGAATGAACGCGACCATCAAATTTGGTCACGGGACATACGACGAATATTTCGACGTAGCAAACGTCGAATATTACGACACGATCTTAGGGACTCCTTTCCTAAGGAGGTTCGGCATAACCCTGGACTTCTCGAGCCCAGGGACGATTCGCAAGGGAAACGAAGTGATCCCCACGGGCAAGGTCTCATTCGACGACGACGAATCGACGAACGAGGACAAAGGGCCACGGGTGAGCAGGATCACCCAGGCACCGAAGCCGAACCTGGCTCATTGAAGCCAGGAGGACGAGTCGTGGGACAACTCGTCCTCGAACTCACCCTACAACCACAGGGAGAGACGCTCTCACCTAACGGTGAAAGCGATGGGAAAGAAGAAAGTGGGCCCGCGTGCCGCGGGACCTGATAGACGCGAACAGCGCCTAATGGCCTTTAAGCCAACCGCTACCATCATCCTCACGGATGATGACCTTCCTCGCCTCCGCGAGGAATGGATGGAACGAATCACTGACCTAGTCAGTGGAATTCCATTAGAACTCCCGCCACTACGGGAGATCAACCATGAGCTCAACCTCATCGATCCTAACAAGCACATGCGGTATCGACTACCGAAATGCCCCGAACACTTCCGAGAGGAACTGTCGGCTAAGATAGAATGATACACCACTGCAAAGTGGTGGATTCCGGCAGTAGCACAGCAGGCAGTGCCCATGCTGTGTGTGCCGAAGAAGAACGGTACATTGAGAACCGTCTTCGATCTGTGCCAGCAGAACGAGAACACGGTGAAGGACGTCACACCCTTCCCGGATCAAGATATCATACGCAGCGACATGGCTCGCTGCCAATATCGAACAAAACTCGATATGTCAGAAGCATACGAGCAGATCCGGATTCATCCAGATCACGTAGCAAAGACAGCCTTTGCCACGATCCTTGGCACCTTCAGGAGCCAGGTGATACAGATGGGGGACTGTAACGCCCCATCAACATTCCAACGGCTGATGACGGCCATTTTCCGCGACTGCATAGGTCGCTTCGTCCATGTATACATGGAAGACATCTTCATATTCTCGCTCTCAATACAAGAGCATGAAGAGCACCTCTACATCGTCTTTGACAGACTGAGGAAGAATCACCTCTTTCTGAGCAAGAAAAACGTGGACCTCTACTCCATCCTAATGGAGTGTCTCGGCCATATGATCGATGGCCGAGGGGTACATGCCGACGAGGACAAGATGCAACGCATCCGCGAGTGGCACAGGCCACGGACGTTCAACGACGTCCAGCGTTTCCTTGGGCTGGTACAGTATCTGGCACACTACATGCCGGATGTTAGCGCATATACCATCCCACTATCGGGCTGTGCACGTAATAACCATCCATTAGAATGGACACCACTACTAGACAAATGCTGGCAAAGCATTAAGGCGTTGGCCTGTAAGGCCCCGATCCTGCGTCCAGTAGATGCAAGGTGCCCAGAGCCGATCTGGGTGATCACCGACGGATCAAAAGCCGGCATCGGTGAGGTCTACGGCCAAGGTCCTGACTGGAAAACTTGTCGACCAGCCGGCTTCTTGTCAAAGAAGTTCAGCGTTGCTCAACAACACTACCGGACTCACGAGCACGAGACGATCGCGGTGCTCGAGGCTCTCATGAAATGGGAGGACAAACTGCTTGGGTGAAGGTTCACCCTCATCACAGACCACAAAGGGCTCGAGTACTTCGAGACCCAGAAGAGCCTATCTGACCGACAGGTTGTTGGGTGCATTTATGCTCCTGCACCAAAATCAAGCATAATATATCCAATTTGTTGTGTGGTTTCTCAATTTCTTCTCATATTGTTCTTGTATCATGCATCCATTTCTCTGGTTATTTTCGAAATTTTCCACTCACTCACTATTTCTCCATTTCATCTTGTTATTCCTACTTTCACAAACGGCTGCACCCAGCGGAGTCTGAAACGACTTCGACGCGCGAGCTCTTGGGCGCTAAAGGTGTAGAGGACAGGAATTATAGGCAGTAGGTATGGACTTGTTGCTCAAAAGAATAGACTAGAAAACAATTCACTCTCTCAGTGAATTTAGTTGTCACTGTAAATATATTATACACTACCTAGAAAACAATTCACTACAGAGGATTTCTAGGTTAATAAATCGAAAGAATGCTAGACTAATTTACTTGCCTCTCTCAGTGAATTTAGTTGTCACTGAGAGAGGGGGAAACTGTTTCACTGCGCATGTACTACTACCCGGCCCTTTAGCGCCCAAGAGCTCGCGCGTCGAAGTCATTTCAGACTCCGCTGGGTGCAGCCGCTTGTGAAAGTAGGAATAACAAAATGAAATAGAGAGACAGGGAGTGAGTGGAAAATTTCGAAAATAACCAGAGAAATGGATGCATGATACAAGAACAACATGAGAAGAAATTGAGAAAGCACACAACAAATTGGATATATTATGCTTGATTTTGGTGCAGGAGCATCAATGCACCCAACACGCCCCCTCAAGCTTAATATATTCCGATTTGCTCGTTGAGGATCTTCACTCTAGGACTAGAAAGTCCTTTGGTGAGGATATCTGCCAACATTTGTTCGGTTGGCAAATAAACGAGCTTGGCTTGTTGATTTTTGATTATATCTCGAAGGAAATATAATCTGATGTCGAAATGTTTGGTTCTCGTGTGTTGTTGAGTGCCATACGTGATGGCAATGGCTGATTGATTGTCTGAATAAATTTTGATGGGTCTGTTCAGTGGTTGGAATATTTCAGAAATAAAATGGCGCATCCAAAGAGCCTCTTTGCCCGCATGGGTCAGGGCGACGAATTCGGCTTCAGTTGATGAGAGGGCTACTATCGACTGTTTCTGGCAACTCCATGAAACAGTGCCTCCATCAATCTGAAATAAGTATGCCGAATACGAACGCCTATGACTCTGTGAACCCCAATCCGCATCTGAATACCCCATCAAACCGTCTCGATTTCTTCCAAGTGTGAGCTTGTAATGCTTCGTGCCTTTCAAATATTTGAAGACACGTTTGACTGCATTCCAATGTGTGCCACCTGGATTTTCGAGGAATTGCGAAAGCAATGACACCGCAAATGCAATGTCAGGTCGAGTGGCTACAGCTGCCCACATCAGTGATCCTATAGCTTGCCTGTATGGAAACTTCGACATGGCTTTCTTGCCTCTCTCTGTAGAAGGACACTGGTCTTTTGATAATTTAACAGCTGGATCAAGGGGCGTAGCATAAGTCTTTGCATCTTCGAGATTGAATTTCTTGATGATCTTCTCGATGTATGCAGGTTGTGAAATTGCAATAGTTTTCTTCTGCCAGTCTCTTTCGATTTTGAGATTCAATAGCCAATGAATCTCGCCTAGATCTTTCATACTGAAGACCTGAGCAAGATCTCGTTTGACTTCGTCCAGGACTGACTGATTCTCAGCTGTGATGGTGAGATCATCCACAGCTGTTGCAATGATCACATGCCCCTTTCCGCCACGTCTATAAAATACAGCCCCATCTGTGGCTGACGTAGTGAATCCTAATTTGTGGAATTCACCACTTAGACGTTTGTACCATTCCCTTCCAGATTGTTTGAGGCCATAGAGTGCTTTCTTCAAAAGTAGCACTTCGTCTTTGTCTCTAGACTCATATCCATACGGCTGCTTCATGTAAATAGGTTCAGGTAGTGTAGCATTGAGGTATGCATAGTCCACGTCCATTTGATGGATAGGCCAGTCATTCCTAGCAGCAATGGCGCATATGATCCGTAGGGAGGATAACCGAGCAACAGGTGAGTATGTCTCATCATAGTCGACTCCAAACTTCTGTGTGAAGCCTTGGGCGACCATTCTCGATTTAGGCATTATTGGTTTCCCTTCTGGGTTACGCTTCCAAAGGTAGACCCATTTATTACCGACAATATTGGCTCCAGGAGGTGGTTTGGCTCGTTCCCACACTCCCTTGTCGATTAGGGCCTCATACTCTTTGTCCATTGATTTCTTCCATATAGGATTACTCAGAGCTTCGTCTGCATTGCTAGGTTCAATTTGACTCAAATCCGGCGCCTTGTTATTGTTTTGACCGTCGGTTAGAAACGCACTGATGGCACACTCATAGCTACTGATGCCATCAATCTCGGAGGATAATTCTTGGTCGAATAAAACTTCTTTATGGTCCTCAACGTCCTTGTAAGCTAGCGTAGTCATATGTGCGCCAGCTTGTCTCTGGGTTTGAGATCTTGTTACGGGACCTGATGGGGCCGGCTGCACTTGTTGTTGACGGATCCTTTCGCTTCTCCTTATCGGTTCAGCTTCTCTAGGTCTGTCATCAACTCCCTGAATAGGTTGCAGCTTTTCTAGATATTCCTCTGGTGCATTTTCATCAATTTCTTCGATCTTTGCCTCTTCGCTGACTAAGCGACCGGGCACAGGCACTGATGCCGGAATGGCCTTCTTCTCCTCTCTAGACGTAGGTAGCTTGGATTCCTCAATAGAAATGATTGGGACCTTTCCCTTCTTCATCTCTGAATCAAACACAACATTCCGCTCGACAGAAACTCTGTGCGAGTCAGGCCAATAAACATAATGACCATGGCTCTGCACAGAAATTCCTATCCACCGAGCTCTCTTGGCACGAGCTTCCAATTTATCTCCCTGAGTGACCTTAACATAGATTTCAGTTCCCCACGCGTGAATGTCTTTGAGATTCGGTTTCTCATGGTGGATCATCTCGTAGGGCGTTTTATCCGGTAGAGCTCTTGTGTGCGTCCTATTCCTAAGATAATTGGCATGCTGTATTGCATAGCCCCATAATATCTTAGGAAGGCCTGATTCTAACAGCATGGCACGAGTTCTCTCAGTGAGAGTTCGGTTCAGACGTTCGGCAACACCATTAGACTCTGGTGTGTTGTGTACCGTCAACTGATGCTTCGTGCCTTGTTTGGCTAGATGCTGTTCGAATTCAGAGCTTGTATACTCGCCCCCTCGATCAGAAACAAGTGCCTTGATGTGCACATTTCTCTGTCGAAGCATTAAAGCCTCATAGAGCTTGTACTTTGAGAATGCTTCTGATTTGTTCGCCATGAGATAGATCACCGATTCTCTTGAGTAATCATCGATAAAGGAGACATAATATGACTTCTTATCGATTGTGAGGTGCCTTGCAGGTCCCCAGACATCAGAATAAATTCTGTCACCGAATTTTGACGTTCGGTCTCTGGGTTCTCGAGGAAGAGGTTTGCGTGCAATCTTGGCCTGAATACACGCATCGCAGACAATTCTATCGCCTGTGGAGCTCAGTTCAATGCCCAATATCATGCCATGATTTAATAGATGTTGTAGGGACTTCTGTGAGATATGCCCCATTTTTTGATGAATTTCCATGGCAGACAAACACATATGGGCTTGAGCACTTGGTGACTGGAGGTCTAGTCGATATAAACCATTGACCTTCGGTGCTTGCATCAATACCTTTCCAACAGCGTTAGATATCGTGCATTTCTGGCCACCGAGTCGAATGTCGTAGCCAGCATCATCGCACCGACCGATCGAGACGAGGGTAGCAGCAATTTTTGGTGCATAATATGTATCTTGCAACATGACTTCTACTGTTTTATCTCCAACCTTGTTGGATAATACAAGCAGTCCTGAACCGAAGGCATCAAAAGTGCCTTTGTTGGCTGCTCGGATAGTCCTCGGCTGTGAGAATTGACAGTAGTTCCTCAATAAATTTTTGTGAGGAGTCATATGCGATGTTGTTCCGGTGTCGAGTATAACTATAACTCCTGAGGATGTGCTCAAATTAAAATTAGAGCACTCGTCAAAATTGGTGAAGGCAAGATGCCCATCACCGCTTTCCTCAGAAGAGGACTCTTCTTCGGCAACATTCGCTTTTGCTTTACCCTTCTTCTTCTTCTTGGCTTTGGCTTTTTTCTTCTGACGTGGTCCTTGACCTTCTTTACCACCTCCTTTAGCCCAGCAATTTTCGATAGAATGTCCAGGCTTTTTGCAGTTGGTGCATACATGCGCCTTCTGCCCCTTCTGGTCCTTCTTAGTAGATGAACCAATAAACACCTGCTCTTCTTGCGGGAGTGTTTTCTTCCTGTCATACTGAGCCTTTAGTACCCTAATAATATTATCAGGGACCAATGGCATCCCGCATTCTTCAAGCGAAGTGGTAAGGGCGTTCATGACTGCCTCATAGGATGGTGGAAGTGATGCAAGGATGATGTCCATGAATTCTTCTTCGGAAACTCTGGCTCCCATCTCATTAAGACGAGCATATAGGTCTTGGGCCTTATCCAAATGATCTCTCAAGTCTCCATCCTCAGGACATCTCATACTGCGGAGTTGTCTCTGCAGGCTGGTGAGGACCATCTTGGGCTTTTTGGTCATCTCATTGACCAGTGCATCCCAAGTCTCTTTTGCTGTCTTCTGCTTCTGTAGCATCAGGGCTAATGACTCTGACACTGAGACGATGATTTGGGTCTTGGCTTGTCCTTCTCTAGCAAGGTATCTCTCCAGCTTCTCCTCAGCCTTATCCATCTGAGTTTCTTCAGCTTCTGTAAGAATATGGCCTGGGGGCATAACTGGAGGATCAGGAGGTCGAGTGACTCTCCCTTCTACATGCTTGAGTAGATTTTTGGACTCGAAATAGCTGATGAGAGTGGCTCGCCACAATGGCCAATTACTTCCATCAGTAGCAAGCTTCTCAACACCCAATAGCTTCTCAGAAGTGTCTCCGGGGCCCATAACCCTGTAGAGGACAGGAATTATAGGCAGTAGGTATGGACTTGTTGCTCAAAAGAATAGACTAGAAAACAATTCACTCTCTCAGTGAATTTAGTTGTCACTGTAAATATATTATACACTACCTAGAAAACAATTCACTACAGAGGATTTCTAGGTTAATAAATCGAAAGAATGCTAGACTAATTTACTTGCCTCTCTCAGTGAATTTAGTTGTCACTGAGAGAGGGGGAAACTGTTTCACTGCGCATGTACTACTACCCGGCCCTTTAGCGCCCAAGAGCTCACGCGTCGAAGTCATTTCAGACTCCGCTGGGTGCAGCCGCTTGTGAAAGTAGGAATAACAAAATGAAATAGAGAGACAGGGAGTGAGTGGAAAATTTCGAAAATAACCAGAGAAATGGATGCATGATACAAGAACAACATGAGAAGAAATTGAGAAAGCACACAACAAATTGGATATATTATGCTTGATTTTGGTGCAGGAGCATCAATGCACCCAACATGTTATGCATGGAGACATGCATGTTATGCATGGAGACATGCATGTTATGCATGGAGACATGCATGTTATGCATGGAGACATGCATGTTATGCATGGGGACACGCATGTTATGCATGGGGACAAGCATGCTATGCATGGGGATGTGCACACTATATGTGGGGACACACTATGCTTGGGGGACATGGTACAAACAAGGGACACACTACAGGGGAAAACATTACAAACAAGGGACATTCTACACATGCTATACTTGGGGGACACACTACAAACAAAGGACATGCTATGCACACTATACTTGGGGGACATGTTATGCATTGGGGACACACTTTGCACACTATACTTGAGGGAGATATACACACACTACATGTAGGGACATGCTATGCATGTGGGACACACTATGCACACTGTACTTGGGGACATGCTATATGTACTTAGGGACATGCTATATGTGGGGACACACTATATGTGGAGACACACTATGCATGGAGGACATGCTATGCACACTATACTTGGGGACATGTTATGTGTGGGGTCACATTACAAACCAGGCACACAATAAGCATGCTTTATTTGAGGGACACACTCTGCATGGAGGACATGCTATGCACACTATACTTGGGCACATGCAGACATGTGTAGAGACATTACCTATCTTGATGTGTTACTTATAGCTACTTTCAATTGCAATGAGATGTGTTTTACTTATCCCAAGTTTGATTTACCCAATGTGTTTGACCTTGCTGATGCATTTGACCTTACCGAGGTGTTTGACCTACACCCCCGTGCGAAGCATGGGTATCCACCTAGAGGTAAGGGTTCAAGAATTGAGGTAAGTTGGATATCAGAAATCGAGTTGGAAGGCAGAGGTCAGAGAGACAGAGGCATTGCAAGTACTCGCTGTGCTAAGAACAGGAAACAGTGCAAAGGGAGTCACATATCAAAGTCAATCATCTGATTGCAGAACAGAGGCATACATGACTGGGTTTTATACAAAGTGCTGAGACAACATGTCGGAAGGTAGAGGTAATTCTGGTGCGAGCAAAAGTAACTAGGATAAATGGAGTAAGTAACTAATATAGAACAAGAGGAACTACAAGGGGTGCCGGGTAGAACTAAGAACAATCGGCAAAAGAACAAGGGGCATGTAGGTCTAATTGATAGTGGAACAAATGGAACTCCTGATGCTCCAGAATTGCCATGCTAAGGGTTAAGTAGGGAAGGCTGGTGAATAGAGTCAAAAGGGGAAGTATGTGAATAGTAAAGAACAAGGGGATCAAAAGGTCAAAGTGTGGATGTTGCGGAATAGAGTCAGAGGAGGTGTGGAGGTACCATAGTTGGTCGAGCAGCATGGTCATAACATTACCTACCTTGGTGTGTTACTTAGAGCTACATTCAATCAATAAGATGTGTTTGACTTATCTGAATGTGTTTGACTTATCCCCAGTTTTATTTACCCAAGGCGTTTGACCTTGCTGATGCGTTTGACCTTACCGAGGCATTTGACTTGCACCCCCACGTGAAGCGCGGGTATCCACCTAGTTACACTATATGAAAGCGGCTCGGTGGGAGGTTGTGGGCACCGCTTATAAATAATATTACGTAAAAATTATGTCAGTGGCGAGCGGCGCAGCCGCAAGCACCAACGCTGCGCAGCAGTCACGTGACCGGCAGACCGGCGTGAACCTGGAGCGCGAGCGGCGCAGCCACGAGCTCCTGGCGGTTCACGCCGATCTTCCGGCTCCAGCGCTCAACCCTGTGCTGAGCTGGCAGAACGTGCTGGCAGAACGCTGCGCAGCCGTGTCTGCGCACTCCACCACCATCCTCCTCTCCTCTCTGCCCACTAGATAGAATAAAATTGCGTGAGAGTGAATTAATAGATAGCCTATATAGTGTAGAACACAAAAGATCTCTTCCCAGGGAGATCTCTGCAGTGAACTATTGGGATTGACCTCTTTAGTGGGGCAGCTTTTTCTCTGCTAAGGAGCCAGGTAGTCATCCCAGGCTGCCTTAGAGGGAGCCACAATTGCATTGCAGTTCTCTTAGTGTTGACTTGCACTACTGGTGGCTGAAGAAGACATCTCCCCAGGACCAGGACCAGGACCAAGACCTTTTACTGGAATTATTCCAGTTGGATAGCCGAAGAAGACTTGGATATTTTCATCAAACAATTTCCCCATCCCTTCCTTGGTACGTATATATTTCTCTTTGGTCTGGTGTGAGCCATCTGACATTTATTTTATTTTAAATATAAAATCATAAATTCCCTTGACTTTGCCTAACAAACAAACTCTCAGTCCCATCCTTGGTACGTATATATTTCTCTGTGCTCTGGTGTGAGCCATCTGACATTTATTTATTTTATTTTAATTAGAAATTAATAAATTCCCCTGACTTTGCCCAAGAAAAATTAACAACAGCTGCATCTGCTTGCAAATGTAAGTTGAATTCTGGTAGCTTGATTGTTCCCCTAAGCTTATGCCTGCATTTCTCAGGAATCCATCTACTCCAGAGAGAAATCGTCAGCAGGAGCATGAAAGGACGAGGGAGGTGCAGGAGGGTCATATGACGTCGCCCACTGATCGGAGAGCGCGTGCACTTGCTGCTGCTGCTGTCAAAGCTCAGGACCAGCCACCCCCTCCACCACAGCCTTTTGCCATCCCCCACCCTCCTCCTAGAAGCAATGTCGCTGATCCTTTTCAACAACCTGTGGCCGGGCCATCACATCCTCCTATGCTTGCGGGGCCACCACGTCCTCCTATACCTGCAGGGCCGTCACGTCCTCCTATGCTTGCAGGACCATCGCGTCCTCCTAATCTCAGTCCTGGAGAGCAGGTGGCAGCCCTTCGTGCACAGTTAGCAGTTATCCCACCATTACAGCCCCTGAGAAGAAATAGGCCAGACCCTGTACAGCCCGCTCCCGTAGTAGGTTCAGCGGCTATTGCTCAGTTGCGTGCTCAGGCAGCTGGAATTGGACATCCGGTGGTAGGCTCTACAGTGGTGGCAGATTTGCGTGCTCAGGCTGCTGGGATACAGCCTATCCCTGCACAGCCCTTGGGAAGACACAGGCAAGCACCTGTACAACCAGCTCCTAGACCTCCTGTAGTAGGTTCTGCAGGAGTGGCAGCATTGCGTGCTCAGGCCAATGCAATAAGACCAATGCCGCCGCTACTCCCTGCACTTTTGCGGCCTCTTCAGCGACTCCCTGCACCTCCTCAGCCACTCCCTGCACCTCCTCAGCCACTCCCTGCACCTCCTCAGCCTCCCCAGCCACTCCCTGAACCTCCTCAGCCACTCCCTGCACCTCCTCAGCTGCTCCCTGCACCTCCTCAGCCACTCCCTGTACCTCAGCAGCATCCTCAGCGACCTCCTCCTCCTATTCCACTTGGTCGCTCTAGAATAATTGAGGCAGATGTGCAGCGTCATGATTTGGGTCCCATGGTTATTCCCTGCCCTGACTGTGGAGCATTACACTGGAGGGCAGAACGTCTGCAGAAATCCTCAAATGTGCGGCCCAGGTTTGGTGATTGCTGTATGGAAGGAAAGGTGCAGCTGGAAGACCTGCCACAGCCCGCTCAGCCATTGAAACAGCTCTTAGAAGGCCAGGACCCTGAGGCAAAAGGATTTCGCCAGAATATCAGGCAGTATAATGCTGCGTTTGCATTCACTTCTGTGGGGGCCAACTTTGACCAAGATTTGCTTCAGGAGGGTCGTGGTCCATATGTGCTCAAGCTACAGGGTGAACTGTATCATCTCCATGGCTCTCTCCTCCCTGAAAATGAAGACGATCCAAAGTATGCCCAGCTTTACATATATGATCCTGCACTGGCTTTGGCAAAGAGAAAAAATCGTAATGAGCGTCTGTCTCCAACTATCATGGGAGACTTGCAGGAAATGCTCCTGCTATGCAATCCTCATGTGCGCACATATAAACAAGCAGCTGAGAGGCTCAGAGCTCAAGAACAGAATGGTGACATCCAGGCAAGGCTCACATACAGGGCACACAGGGATCCTAGGAGATATAATATCCCTACTGCGGATGAGATTGCGGTGGTTCTTCCTGGAGATGGCATCAACCCTGAACCTAGGAATGTTATTGTCCAGCTCAAAGGTGGACGCTTTCGAAGGGTATCCGATATGAATCCAAACTATGCCTCTCTTCACTATGTCTTGCTCTTTCCCAGGGGAGAGTTGGGGTGGCAACCTGGTATTCGCTATCATGAGCCAGAGCGTGCTCGGCAGGCCAATCCCAATCCAAACAGACGGAGTCAGGCCACCCAAATACAGTACCATGCATATCGTCTGTTCCAGAGAGAGAGAGAACCTACAACACTCCTGCGTGGTGGCAAATTGTTCCAGCAGTACATTGTAGACTCCTGGGCTGCTGCAGAGCAAAGCAGACTGAGGTGGATCAGGGCCAATCAACACACTCTGTGTGCTGAGCAGTATAACCAGATGGTAGATTCATATGGAGGCTTGGACAATGACATTGGAGATGCAAACAGCTTGGGCATAAAAGTCATTCTGCCTGCGACATATCAAGGAAGTACACGAGACATGAATCAAAACTGCCAGAACTCCCTGGCCATTACAACAAAGAAGGGTCCCCCTGATTTATTTATTACCATGACTGCCAATCCAAAGTGGGATGAGATAGTGGCCGAGTTGCTCCCTGGACAAACTGCTCAGGACAGACCTGACCTGGTGTCGCGGGTGTTTCACCTCAAAAAGAAATACCTCATTGACTTGATCGTCAAGGACAAGATCTTTGGAGAAACTGTCGCTCGTGTTCACACTATTGAATTCCAGAAGAGGGGGCTCCCACACAAGCACCTGCTTATCTGGTTTGATAGGGAGTCCAAGGTCAAACATCCACATGAGGTGGATTCTATGATTTCAGCAGAGTTCCCTGATCCAGAGACACATCCTGTCCTCTACCGGTTGGTCTGTGAGCTGATGACACATGGTCCCTGTGGACAAATGAATCCAAACGCACCCTGCATGGAAAATGGCAAGTGCAAGAAAAACTTCCCAAAGCCATTCTGTGAGGAGACCGTTGTGAATGTAGATGGATATCCAAAATATCGTCGTCGCAATGATGGAAGGCTGCACAATGTCAGAGGTGACATGCTGGACAACAGATGGGTTGTGCCATACTCTCCTCTGCTCTTGCTCAAACTCCGGTGTCACATCAACCTTGAATTCACCTTCAGTGTGAGGTGCGTCAAGTATATCCACAAGTATCTATACAAGGGCCACGATCGGACCATGATGGAGTTTGGTGTCGACCATGATGAGATAAAGAAGTACCTGGACGCTCGCTATGTCAGTGCTCATGAGGCCTGTTGGAGGTTGCTGGAGCGGGAAATCCACACCCAGGTGCCTGCAGTCATGGCACTGCCAGTCCCCCATGAAAAAGACCAGCAATCAGTTGTTTTCAATCCTGATGCTGATCCGCTCACCATCATGAACAGGGTCGAGGGGTCAAAGACAGCGCTCATGGCTTACTTTGAGGCCAATGCTGCCTACCCTCATGCACGCGATGTGCTCTATGTGGATTTTCCTGAGCATTTTACCTGGCAAAATAGAGGAAAGGGTATGGACACCACGTCAAAGGGATATAGCATTGGACGCCTTCACTTTGCAAGCCCAAAATCAGGAGAGAGATTTTATTTGCGCACTCTCCTCACGGTGGTCAAGGGGGCCAGATCCTTTGAGGAGCTTAGGACCGTGGATGGCATACAATGTGCTACTTACAAGGAGGCCTGTCTTTCCAGGAGACTTCTGGAGGATGATCAGGAGTGGAGGTTGTGTCTCCAGGAAGCCAGTGGCATGAAAACAGGTGCTCAGCTCAGACATCTCTTTGCCACCATCCTTATTCCCTCACAACCTGACAGACTATGGGATGCCTTCAAGGAGCACATATGTGATGATCTCAGACATCGGCTCCAAATCAGGCACAATATCCAGGAGCCACGGGATGATCAGGTCTATGATTTTGGCCTCTTTCTCTTGGATAAACTCCTTCAGCGTAATGGAATGTCCTTGAGCAGCTTTAAAGATATGCCTCGGGTGGTAGGCAAGTGGGAGGTCCTGATTGGAAACAGGTTCATAGCTGAGCAGAGGGACTATGACCCTGTTCAAGAGAGGCAGATGGCTGATGAGGAGGTTCCCAAGCTGAATGAGGGGCAAAGGTCTGCGCATGATCAGATATTACGGTCGGCACTGGACATAGATGCTCAGGGGAAACCTAACGGACAAATGTTTTTCGTCACTGGCTTAGGGGGCGCTGGGAAATCATTCACATGGAACACCCTAATCCACTCCTGTAGAGCGGAGAGTCTCATTGTGCTTGCTGTAGCCTCATTTGCTATGGCTGCACTTATCCTCACTAATGGGACAACCTCTCACAGCATGCTTGGAATTCCAATTCCTGTCCATGAGGGCTCTCTCTCCTCCATCAAAAAGAACTCTGATCAGGCTGATATGCTGAGACTGGCCAGGCTCATCATTTGGAATGAGGCTGCAATGCAGCATCGCCATGCCATAGAGGCCATTGACAGGACACTGAGGGATTTCCTTGACCAGCCTGACAGACCCTTTGGTGGCATCACAGTCGCCTTTGGAGGTGACTTTCAGCAGACTCTCCCAATTGTCCCTAAAGGCTCCAAGGAGGATATCGTGGGAGCTACCCTTCAGAAGTCATATTTGTGGCCAAAGATCAAGGTCCTCCATCTGACAGAGAACATGCGGGTGAGAAATGACCCTGACAGAGCCAGGTTTGCAGAATGGCTGCAGAATGTGGGTCAGGGAAAGGATCTCCCACTAGACCATACATTCTCACTCCCTCCTCACATGGTTTGTGGCCCTGGAATTGCAGAGCTGATCCAGGAAATATACCCTGGCATTGGCAATGCAATCCCTGCCCAGGACAATTATTTTTTAGAGCGGGCCATCCTCTGTCCCAGAAATATTGAGGTCAATGAGATCAATTCCATGGTGTTGAGGCCGTTTCCAGGTGATGCTCAGGTCTTCCACTGTGCAGATTCTGTCAAGGATACCGACTTTGCAGAGCAGTATCCTGTGGAGTATCTGAATTCCATAGAGATGGGCAGTCTTCCTCCTGCTCACTTGGAAGTCAAGCCTGGAGTGCCTCTGATGATGTTGCGCAATTTGGATAAGAAGCAAGGACTATGCAATGGGACAAGGTTGCGGTTGGTGAGGATGAGGAATAGAGTGTTGGAGGTCAGGATCATCTCAGGTCCACGTGCAGGAAATACTGCTTTCATCCCCAGGATCACCATTTCACCATCAGAGGGAGAATTACCATTTGTGCTGCAGAGGAGACAGTTTCCGGTGCGTGTGGCATTTGCAATGACCATCAACAAGTCTCAGGGACAGTCTTTGGGTACGGTTGGGCTGGACCTGAGATATCCAGTGTTTGGACATGGTCAGTTGAATGTTGGTGTTTCAAGGGGAACAAGCTGGAACAAAGTAAAGGTCTTGCTTGAGGAGGGTTTGAACACAACCAACATTGTATATAAAGATGTATTACTTAGAGCTCCTTGATTTCTGATATCTACTTTATGCAAATTGATTACTTTGATTTTCCCCAATGCACTTGACCTTACTGATATGTTAGACTTACCGATGGGTTAGACTTACTGATGCGTTAGACTTACTGATGCATTAGACTTACTGATGCCTTTTACCTTACCGAGGCATTTGACTTGCACCCCCGCGCAAAGCGCGGGTATCCACCTAGTCTATAGTATAAAGTTGCTGGAAGGGTGGTTGTGGGTGTTTTACATAATAATGTTACATAATTTGCTGAGTTTGAACGTGAGCGGCGCAGCCGCGAGTGCCGTTCCTAGCTGCGCAGCCTGCTCTCTCTCTGTCTGCTACTGGCCTTCTCTGTGTCTGCTACCGGCTGTCTCTGTCTCCTGCCTGTCTCTCCTTGCCTCCATCCATTCCTGGCTGTCATCCCTGCCCCCGGTGTGTCTTCTTTTCCATTAATTTTCGCTGTTTTGGCCTTTTTTATTATTGGTATTTCTTCATTTATTTTCGCTTTTTTTGACTTTTTTTCACCCCAGGTTTCTCCTCTCCTTGCCTCCATCCATTCCTGGCTGTCATCCCTGCCCCTGGTGTGTCTTCTTTTCCATTAATTTTCGCTTTTTTGGCCTTTTTATTATTATTGTTATTTCTTCATTTATTTTCGCTTTTTTTGACTTTTTTTCACCCCAGGTTTCTCCTCTCCTTGCCTCCCTCCTTTCCTGGCTGTCATCCCTGCCCCTGGTGTCTTCTTTGCCATTAATTTTCGCTTTTTTGGCCTTTTTTATTATTGTTATTTCTTCATTTATTTTCGCTTTTTTTGACTTTTTTTCACCCCAGGTTTCTCCTCTCCTTGCCTCCATCCATTCCTGGCTGTCATCCCTGCCCTTGGTCTGTGTTTTCTTCCATTAATTTTCCCTTTTTAATCCTCTTTTTTCCTTCTTTTCAACCCAGGTTCCTGCTCTCAGTGCCTGCTACCTTGCCTGTCTGCCATTGCAGGTCTACTGTATCTGCCTTTCTTTATTTTTGTTATGTTTTTATTTCTTATATTTTCGCTTTTTTTGGCATTTTTTAGGCTCTTTGCAGTTGACTTTGGTCCTGTAACTACTGCCCATCCTACCTGGCTATTGCTCCTCCATTCTGGTGAGTGTTATGCTACTGTATTTGCTATTTTAAGTATTTATATCTGCAATCCCTCTGGTAATTATAGTTGTTTCCTTCTGGTATTTTTTGTTGTTTTATATCGCTTTTTCAGCCACAATTTGACTTCTTTATGCCAGATCTGTTCTTCAGTCTGTCATTCCTTAGGTATGGTCTTATTCTCATGGAACTTTGCCTTTTTGGGGCCTATTTGGGCTTGGTCCCTGACTGATTTGCTGTTTCTTTCAGTCAAGCCCTGCAGCTATTTGGTAAGGTTTTGCAATGCGTATGTTGGATTTTCAAGCTAATGTTTTAGATTCTCTCCTTGGTTTTTGGCGTGCTCTGTGCTGTGATAATCTCTGACCTTCCTAGAGCAGTTGGGGTGGTCAGTTGGTTGTATTGTGGACTGGCATACTCTACTGCATTGCAGTTTGATTCTGGCCAGAGTTACAACTCCAGTGTGGTCTGTGGACTAGGATTGGTTTGGTGGTGCACATTGGATTAGGCGGTTTAAGTGGACATTGACCACCTTGCTGGTATCTGTGGTGGATTTGTTTGGTTGGGTGTTTGGTTGGTTAGATTGTGCACTGGGAGCTTGCATTGCAGTTTGATTCTGGCCAGAGTTACAACTCTGATAGCCAGTGTGGTCTGTGAACTGGGATTGGTTTGGTGGCACACATTGGATTTAGACGGTTTAGGTGGACATTGACTGCCTCCCTGGTATCCCCTATTGTTGGCCGTGAGCTACAGTGATTGTGAAAATGTGAGTATCCTTTATATATATATATTTTGGCTTGATTTGAAACTGACTGTAATCTAAGGGAACCCTCTACACCAGAGCATGATAGGCAGGAGGAGCATGCTCTGGAGCCTCAGCAGCGGTTGCCAATGACGTCCCCTTCTGTGCATCGTCGGGATATGGTTCTCGCTGCAGCTCAAGAACGTCTTCGAAATCCTGACCCTCCACCTCCTCAGCCATTTTCTCGACCTCTACTCCCTCAGCACAATGTAATTCCTTGGCCTCCTGTGGCTGGACCTTCAAATGCCATTCCACCTGATCTAAGTCCTCGGGATGCTGTACGTGCCATACAGGAACAGTTAGCTGATATGCCTCTTGCACCTGTGCGTCAAAGACAGGCCCAGGCAGCACCACCTCCTCCTGTCCCTATAGGCTCTGCAGCTGTAGCTCTGTTGCGGGCCCAGGCTGCTAATATCAATCCTATGCCTCTGCCACAATGAGGACGGCCACGATGACGTGCACAGGCATTGAATCCAAACCCTGAACCTCTCCCAGATCAAATGCCACTCCAGCAGCAGCCGGCACCACAACGACCTGTGCTTCCACAGCCTCCACATCCACCTGCTCATCCTCGGGCCCCTCCACTTCCACTGCCTCATCAGCCTGCTCCACAACAACCTGTGCCTCCTGTTGCCCCTGTGCCCCCTGTGCCTCCACACCCTCTGCATCCACCTGCTCCTCCTCAGCCCCCTCCACTTCCACCGCCTCCACCAATGCCTTTAAGAAACCTTCCACTAGCACGTCGCCCTTTGATTGAAAAACAGATTGCACCTCATGACCTTGGTGCTATGGATGACAAATGTCCAAAATGTAAAGCATGGCATTGGAAGGCAGAGCGTCTGGCCGACTCTACCATTGCTGAGCCCAAATTTGGTATATGTTGCTCAAAGGGCCAGATACGCCTTGAATTGTTGATGGAACCTCCAGAACCACTAAAGATGTAGAGGACAGGAATTATAGGCAGTAGGTATGGACTTGTTGCTCAAAAGAATAGACTAGAAAACAATTCACTCTCTCAGTGAATTTAGTTGTCACTGTAAATATATTATACACTACCTAGAAAACAATTCACTACAGAGGATTTCTAGGTTAATAAATCGAAAGAATGCTAGACTAATTTACTTGCCTCTCTCAGTGAATTTAGTTGTCACTGAGAGAGGGGGAAACTGTTTCACTGCGCATGTACTACTACCCGGCCCTTTAGCGCCCAAGAGCTCGCGCGTCGAAGTCATTTCAGACTCCGCTGGGTGCAGCCGCTTGTGAAAGTAGGAATAACAAAATGAAATAGAGAGACAGGGAGTGAGTGGAAAATTTCGAAAATAACCAGAGAAATGGATGCATGATACAAGAACAACATGAGAAGAAATTGAGAAAGCACACAACAAATTGGATATATTATGCTTGATTTTGGTGCAGGAGCATCAATGCACCCAACAAAAGACTCTTTTGGCCAGCCAAGACAGGCGTGGAAAACAGTTTAGGGAAAAGATTCGGAACTATAATGCTGCACTGGCATTCGTCTCTGTGGGAGTGAACATAGATGACAAGGTCATGAGTAGACCTGGGCCATATGTCTTCAAAATTCAGGGAGGCCTCTATCATATTCATGGTGCTCTTCTTCCTGCTGAGGGTCAGGATAGGGCACCCAGCTATGCGCAGCTCTACTTTTATGATCCAGCAGAGGCTTTGCGACGTAGGCAGCACAATAACAGATTTGATCCTTTGGATTCAGATGTGTTAAGTGACCTCCAGGAAATGATGCAGGCTCACAATCCATTGGTTCCAATCTATCAGCAGGCGATGGAAAGGCTTAGGAACCAGCCAGATAGGTTGACTGTGGAGGCCAGACTCACCTACAGAGCACATACAGACCAGAGAAGATATAATATTCCTACAGCGGATGAGATTGCCATTGTGCTCCCTGGAGAAGGTGTGCCTGGAGGCACTAGAGACATTGTCATTCAGCTTAGAGGTGGAGAACTCCAACGAATTCAGGCCGAACATGCTTTGTATGCGCCACTACACTATGTCCTTCTCTTTCCCAGAGGTGAATCAGGCTGGGATTGGGACATTCCACGGATAGACCAAGCTCTTCCACGACAAGGCCAGGAGGGGGAGGAGGAGGAGGACCCTTCAAGTGACAGGCGTGTGACCATGTCAAAATACTATCGTTATCGTCTTTTTCCAAGGGAGGGTGAAGCTGAAACTCTCTTCCTGGCTGGCAAGCTCTTTCAGCAATACATTGTGGATGCTTGGGCAGCGACTGAACAGCAGAAGCTAAATTGGATCAAATACCATCAACATGAGCTGCGAGCTGAGGTCTACAATCAGATGATTGATACATTTGGACCTGAGGACAATCAGGCCAATCCAGCTAACTTGGGACAAAAGGTCATCTTGCCTGCTACATTTACTGGGAGTGCCAGGGATATGAATGAGAATTTTCAAAATTCAATGGCAATCACTAGGAAACATGGTCCAGCAGATGTCTTTGTGACAATGACAGCAAACCCCCAGTGGAAAGAAATCAAAGATGCTCTCAAGCCAGGCCAGACTCCCAGTGATCGTCCTGACTTGGTTGCAAGGGTTTTTCATCTCAAGAAGGAGCAATTGATCAAACGTATCATGAAGGATGGTATCCTTGGTCGCACAGTTGCACGTGTCCATGTGATCGAATTCCAGAAGCGGGGGCTCCCTCATATGCACCTTCTCATATGGTTTAAAGAGGAGGATAAGATCAGGACACCGGAAGCTGTGGATGCTTTGGTTTGGGCTGTCTTTCCTGATCAGCAAGAGCATCCAAGGCTCTACAAATTAGTTTGTGATCTAATGACTCATGGCCCCTGTGGACAAGCACGTCCTCGGGCTTCTTGCATGACAGAGGGCAAGTGTTCTAAACATTTCCCAAAGGAATTTCGTGAGGTGACATCTGTCACTGAAGATGGCTATCCACAGTATCACCGTCCTAATGATGGCAGACAGCATAATGTCAGAGGCAACATCATGGACAACCGCGACGTGGTTCCCTATTGTCCCACCCTCCTCTTGGAATTTGAATGCCATATTAATGTGGAACCCACTTTCAATGTGCGCTCTATCAAGTACATTCACAAGTATATGTACAAGGGCCTGACAGGACCACAATGACCATTAATAAGGAGAGGGATGAGGTTAAACAGTACCTCGATGCACGCTATGTCAGCTCACATGAAGGTGCTTGGAGACTGCTGGAATATAAAATGCATGTTCAGGTCCCTCCTGTCATGGCACTTCCAGTCCATTTGCCAGGCCAGCACAATGTGATATTTGATCCTCATATGGATCCAGGCATGGCTTTGCAGAGGGCAGAGGATGCTAAGACCATGCTCATGGCCTATTTTGAAGCCAATGACAGATATCCTGAGGCGCGTGAACTACTCTATGTGGAATTTCCTGAGCACTATGTTTGGAAAAAGCAAGCCAAGTGGTGGCAACCTCGCCAGCGGGGTTTCAGTCTCGGTCCCCTTCATTTTGCAAGTCCAGCCTCTGGAGAGCACTTTTACTTGCAAACCCTCCTTACAGTTGTCAGAGGTGCAACGTCATTTGAGGAGCTTAGATCATTTGATGGTGACCTTTGTCCTACTTACAAGGCTGCATGCCTGGCAAGGGGCCTGTTAGAAGATGATTCAGAGTGGACACAGTGTCTTCAGGAGGCTGCACATACAAACAGGTTTCCAGCTCAGGAGGTTATTTGTCACTATTCTCCTTCAGTGTAACCCTGCTCGGCCTGCTCAAATCTGGGAGGAGTTTCAGGAGCATATTTGTGATGACCTGGAGTATCAGCTTCAAAATAGGCATGGCATTCACCATCCTACCAATGATCAAATCTATGACTTTGGTCTCTTTCTCATTGACAAGATCATATGTCAGGGGGGAAGTCTCTGGATGAGTTCCCAGATATGCCACAGATAATGGGGCACTGGGAGGGATTGGTAGGGAACCGTTGGATAGCTGAGCAGCGGGACTATGACCCAGCTACAGAGCTGGAAAAAGCCGCCACCAATATTGACAAGCTTAATGCAGAACAGAGGCGTGTCCATGATGAGATCCTCCATTCAGCCATAAATGGAGAGGGTCTTCTGTTCTTTGTCAATGGCCCTGGTGGTACAGGCAAAACTTTTACCTGGAACACCCTGGCTCATTCTATCAGAGGAAGGGGTCTTATTGTCCTATGCATTGCATCTTCAGGAATTGCAGCATTGCTTCTGATTGGGGGCAGAACATCACATGCTATGCTCAAGATTCCAATTCTGATTCATGAGGGTTCTCTATGTGACATCAAAAGAGGCTCACCATTGGCAGAACTTCTCAAGCAGGTCCATTTGATCATATGGGATGAGGTGCCTATGCAGCATCGTCATGTAGTTGAAGCTGTCGACAGAACCTGCAGGGATGTCCTAGAGCGTCCAGATCGTCCATTTGGTGGTATTACTGTGGCTTGGGGTGGAGATTTCCAGCAAACTCTGCCTGTCGTTCCTCGAGGTAACAAGGAGGAGATCGTGGGTGCTTCTATCCAAAGATCTCCTTTGTGGCATCATGTCAAGGTCCTCCATCTTACTCAAAACATGCAAGTCGACCCTCATGATCCCCAGAGTGAACAATTTGCTCAGTGGCTCTCTGATGTGGGTCAGGGAAAGGATCTCCCTTTGGACAATTCATTGACACTTCCCCAGCACATGATCTGTGGACCACAGGTGTCAGATCTCATTGCAGCTATCTATCCTAACATTGGTACTGGGGAGGCACTCCAAGACAAATACTTTTTGGAACGTGCCATCCTTTGCCCTCGCAATATGGAAATGGATGAGATTAATGCTGAGGTGCTCAATGTATTCCCTGGGGAGGAGCGTCTCTATCCCAGTGCAGACTCAGTCAAAGGAAATGAAGATGGCAATGTGTATCCTGTGGAGTATCTCAACTCACTCAACATGGGTGGGCTTCCTCCATCTCAACTCAGGCTTAAACCTGGAGTGGTACTCATGCTTCTTCGGAATATTGACCTTGGTCGTGGACTCTGCAATGGTACAAGGTTGCGTCTCATCAATATGACCAACAGGGTACTCTTTGTGAGGATCATTTCAGGACCATTTGCAGGAGAGACTGCATTTATCCCTAGGATGACAGTGACACCCACCTCAGACCAATTGCCATTTGAGCTCCAGCGTCGCCAGTTTCCTGTCAGGCTGGCCTTTGCCATGACTATCAACAAGTCTCAAGGGCAGTCTCTTGGCACGGTAGGCATAGACTTGCGATACGTGGTATTTTCACATGGACAGTTGTATGTTGCAGTGTCAAGAGGCACTAATTGGAACAGAGTCCATATTCTTTTAGGGGAGGGGAACAAAACTTCTAATATTGTATACAAAGAAGTGTTGCTGAAGCCTGATTAAATATGTATTTCCATTTGTATTTAATGTATGTAGTTTCATTTCACCAAATAATTCTTTGATTCTATTAACTACCCATGTGCAATGTTAACCCTAAATAACCCGGTGCGAAGCACGGGTCTATTGGCTAGTATAGTGTAAAAGTGTAATCTGCTGCGCATTCAAGGTTGCTGACCAATGTTTCAATAAAGTGCAGAATTATCCTCACTTGATTCTGGCGTATCAGCAGCAGAATAAAACGTAGACCTCATGAGGCTCTCCCAGAGCGCCTGCCCTATCACATCGGAATCCCATCTCGGATCGTCTATAGGTGCCAACGGATTGTCACTATCACGCAACATACCAAGCTGGTCCATAACTGCGACGACGCGGTCTGTGTCATACTCCTCGCTGATATCCCCACCAAAAAGATTGACCAGAAGACTCCAGCGGAAGTGTTCACGCAAGAATCGATCATCTGGTCCTGCACACCCAGGGTTGTGTGACTTTGGTATATGCGATGGTACCCATATCGCGAAACACAACGATGCGAAAATTGTCCTGAGATACATGTCAAATTTATGAGGAAGTGCGTAGGCGGTAAAGCGAAGCGAAGACTTGGGCGCACATCGACATCTATGCTGAAGGCATTGGCATGGAAGAGACTTAACAGATCTCTTCGCATTATGCACGCATTTGAGGCATTAGGGAAAGGCGTATAATCGCAAGTTTCTGGGTTAGGCCAACTGTCCAACTGAATTTATAGTCAAGACGTGCAATAGAACTGAAGTGGACTAAAGCAACCAAGTATGCCCAGGTAGGTGGAAATATCCAAGATAGACCTAGATCCGCATCTGGGGCTGCACCTGTAACAAAGCACACACTGTCTCGCAGGCGAACAGATTGCTCAACTGAGGGCGGAAAGGTATACTGCGGTGTACTCAGTAATAGGAGGTAATAACGCATAAGTGACGCCTACATACCAATTCACGCTTAGTGAGGGTGTCATGCTCGTGAATGCTCAAGTATTCCTCAAAAGAGCCTTGGGGTTGTATAACCAAAGCCTCCGTATTCCCGAACCAATCACGCTGAAAATCCACCGCTGCAACAGGTAGTAATAAATAGCAGCCATCATAAATGATAAAGAACGGACGAAACAAGCCATAGTCTCCAGAATGGAGGGGGGAGGTGTCCAGTGCAGGGATCGTCTCAGCTGTAGGGATGACGGTGTACCTCAAAATATCAAACTTTCTCATAGCGACTGGTCGAAGCTTAGCGTCAGGCATGATTGGATCGACTAGGCGCAGCCAGCGACGCATTCCTGCGCTAGTCATACCGGTCAGCTTCTGATTGACTCCTAGACACAGTTGAGCCAGGCAGAATATTCTCTATGAACAGCAAGTACGCTTACCGAGCAGAAGAAAAGCAGGAACACTCGACCAGAAGACAAAGGTGTCACGACCAAGGTTACGTGAAACTTCGGAAATTATGTGTTCACAATACTCGGAGTCGCCAGCCATTCCGTCGTTGGTCGCGGTAATCAAGTTCTTACTGTAGCTTGCATAAGAAGAGCGTATCAACTATCTCGCCGATTTCCGGCGAAGGCTTGCATTACATAATGGTTCCCCTCCATCTCCCATAATCCAATGAGCTAATGCTGGGTTCGGGTTTTATAGCAGGCGACGGAGGCTTTTTCATAGGAATTTAAAAATTTTTTATTTATAAACAATGGCGGCGGAGCCTCGTCACTCACCCATCTGGCAGATAGGAAAGGGCACACTTCTGCCTCTTCTACGCGTCCTAGCAGCTCCCGTCTCCGCCTGGGCCGGATCCACCAGAACAGGTTAGATCATCTAGTCCCGCCGACTCGGTAGTACCCGGTGCTGTTGATGGCTCATCTTTACGTCTGAGGACCTTTCTCCACGTCGGAAGCACCGACAACCAGAAGGCCCCTGCAGCCGTCATGTCAGTCCAGACTAATGCTGTCGGCGTTCTGGAGGCACCGAGTGTCCCACTCGGCAATGATGACTTGTTCGCATCCGGACGCTCATCGCCCGTTCCTAATCCTAGCACATTACGAGTGGAACACCGGTCGTCTTTGCATTCGGCGAGATTGTACTCTGGGGCTTTTGGTATGTCCCCTCTGGCTTTCAGGTTTGTACTACGCACGGTTCAACGCGTTTTTTTTTTTAACGGATCCGTGGGATGCAGGGATCAACCATCTGTTAGAGCAGCTGTATTCACGATACCTCTCGCGAGGGCATGATTTTGGACCGAAGATACACGACGGTCCTGTGCGCCGCCGCCGCACGCCCCGGCAATCTTCTTTTGTTTTCCACGGCATCACTCGCCATCCCGATGCCACCCTCATCGCAAACCTGCCCTCGCACTCCGGGCCGGTCGATGCGATCGTGGTGGCACAGGACCACACATTCTTCGTGACGTGCTCCGACGACACGACGGCCAAGGTCTGAGACACAGCGCGGCTCGAGCGCAACGTGACGAGCAAGCCGGGGTAGACGTACGTGCAGCACCAGGCGCGCGTGACTGCGCTGTGCGTGCTGGACGGGCTGCACTGCTTCGCCAGCGCGGGCGACGACGGGAGCCTGCACATTGTGCGCGTGCACGTGTCGCTGGGCGGGTCACTGCCCGAGTACGGTAATGTGCAGGTCATCCGGGAGCACTGCGTCGACCAGGCCGGGGAGTACATTGCGTGTCTGGCGCACTATAACACGGTGGTCCTAGCCAGCTGAGCCGAACTGGGCTCAGACTAGCCACGATTCGTCTTTGTCCGGGTGAGTAATCTTTCAGGATTGAGAAGAACTAATAGTACACGTTGATGGTGGCTAATAATCGCCGTTCGCGCAACTTGCCAGTCGACAAGTCTTTTATGGACAACTACAGTGCATCGTCAACATCCTTATGCCACGGTGACATACTCTCGACCTTGACTAGGCATGTTGTCATCTATTGGCTGACATCCAGCGATGTTCCATGGGTGGAAGGACGTGACTCGTGAGCTGGCCACATGCTCGGAGATCACCGCCAATCTCTATTATCTCCAGCGTCGGACTCTGTATTTTTGGTCACGCAGATAGTTCTTCGCGCATGAATTGCGATAAACATTGATTATATTGGGTGAGAAGGTGCAACAAAAACAAAGGGCATCGCGTGAATTGAGATATCAGTATAAGAGAAGGGCCGGCCGGTAGGAACCCACTCTACAAACCATCCTCCATGGAATATGAACGTTCCGATAGCTATCAGAATGAGGATGAGCGTAATGTCCATGTCTGGGCTAGTGCAAGAACCCGTAGGGGCCTCCTTGTTCTCACTGCTGGTTTGTCTTATTGCCCTTCAATCTGTTGGTAAAAAAAATTTCCACCAGGTATTTATACATTTGACACGCTGACCATCTGCACCTTTTACCGATGGCTTGACTTGATCCTCATGCCGGCTCGGATGGGCATTCCAAGTAAGTGGTTACATAAATTCAGCAGCATCGTTACAAAACGAACAACTTTCAGCCGTGTGGGTAATTGTTCCCTGTGGCGATCCCCGACGACGTGACGGCCTACCAAATACCGAACCCAATGTAACAAATGTTCTGTCGCGAACGTCTACAAACATACTCCCTCGCGGCCATTATAGAATCGTGTGTCATTCTCAATCTCAAAGTTCGTCGTCTACATCCCCCTGTATGTGCCCCTCTGAGTCACGAGCAGATTCCTATCACGCGGTCATTCCTCTCGTTAAGAAACCGCTGTTCGAGTCTCGGAGTAGATCCCGTAGCCCCAGCGCGACTTTACAGAATGTCGCGCCTGTCGTGCCGGTATATTTTGTCTTCTCACTGTCTCATTATGTCAGTAATGTATTAACTGTGTTGCACGGTCTTTGCAGCCGAGTCCTAGAAATCAGCGCACCCGCAAAGCTGTCCGATTGCGAGACTTGGGCTGCCGTATTACTGGGCAACCTGCTCTAGGTCGTAATCGTGGCATCAATTTTGAAGGGCTTGAAGTAGCTCATATCTTTCCTCTTGCAGCCCAACCACATGTTTGTCTTGTCTCTGTCATTTATTCTCATCTCCTGACACTTTCTTATAGGCAATAGAACTCGGCGAGGACAGTGCAGTTTATCAGCAAGTAAAGACACGGGAGTTCGCTGATCTGCCCCACAATGCCATGCTTTTAAGGGCCGATGTCCACAGTTTTTTTGATAACTATCAGATTGGAGTTGATGTGCGTATTGTCGTGCCAGCATCCCATATTCACTATACTGATGATTGAGCTGTTTAAGGGTGACATGGTGTATCGGTTTGAGAAATCAGCTGCACCAATTACTTTCACTAGACTGCGGAGAGCTCCAGTTAGGCCTCTTCCACCTGGACTTCAATTTTTTCCCGATGGGATTAACCGGGAACAAGTTCAGGCCGTGAGTCCCACTCTCCTCGAGTTCCACTTCCTGACAGGCCTGCTGTGGCACGTTGCGAAAGGTGGACGGAAACCTCAGGAAGGAGCGCTGTGTGTGTCCCAGAATGTACACGAGGATGTCGGCGTAAGTTCGAACGAGTCTCCGTGTGCGATGAGCTTCTCATATTGTTAATTCTGGTACAAATTTTGGTTCCGTTCAATATATTCATATTTCTTCGCTGGGAAGGTGTCAGCATGTCAGTAGACTGCGTTCTCGCTGAGAGTCAGTCAGGTTGACGCCCGGATGTGACAGTCACTTCGGCGATCACTTGCAAGAATGCGGATGGTAAGTGGCAATGAGAGGGTCATAACTTTCCAACTTACAAATCGTGTCAGCTAAATGCAGATGAGGAATCCGATGATGCTCCTGAAGTTACCTGGGGTTGAGTGGAATCAGACTGATCATGACGGCTTCAACTAATTGACCCTGTCTTGACCGACAGAGGACCAGCAGCGTATAAATACCTTTTCCAAGCTGAATTCTCGTGTCCGTGACATTGAAGAACAATTGGCACAACTAAAGGTCTGTGCTGGCAGCATTTCATCGTCGCACCTCGTTGACGATCAACAGCAAGACAAAGAAGCCCTCGACGATCTATCCATGGAGTTAGAATTAGCAGACGAGGAGGAACCTGTCCTGTTGGCATGCGGCACGTTTTCATTAGGTGCATTCACTCATCATTTGCCGCTCAGGTATCGCGTCGGAGATGCATTCCTTCATGTTAAGCTGGTCAAGGCCCAAAAGTTGCTGACGCGAGACCAAGAATCCCTCGACGCTGAAATGCAGAAGGTTCGCGACAGCGCGGAAGACTGTGAAAAGACTATGAAGGAGCTCAAGATTGCACTCTACGCTAAATTTGGCAAGGCGATTAATTTAGATGCGTAGAGCACCACGAAAAGGGCTACATATCAAGGCGGGTGTAGGAATACAAGACGTCACCTAACGCGAGGGCCGTATTCTATAATCATAGCTCCTTTGCTGGAACCACCAGATTTATTAAGTCTGTGGAAGGCTGCTTGGCATCTGCGTTGATCAATTCCAGTAAACTCTCAAAAACAAAAGTTCGTTGTCGGAACAACTCCGGCGTCAACTCTGGGTGAGTATCCACTTCCTGTTCGTCCCTTTCGAGCTCTGGTATCCCGGGCATATAACTTCGACTACTGTGCTTTAAGGCTGAGTCGCTGGAATCAAGACTAGCGTCCCCCGCGGTCATCATCTCGATATCTTCGCCTGAAGTATCAGTCGGGGAAGCCTGGGACGGAGACGCCTTATCAAAAAGATGCGATTGAAGTGCTCGAAACGTCGCAGTTTCCTCATCAGAAAGATGGTCGACTACTGCGTGTACGTCTCGTTGCAGGAAAGTTAAAGCTTGCACAGAGGGAACCGTGTCGCATAATTCCTTGAAACTGTAGAGAGGCTAATCAGCCTCTCCATATGTAAGCCTGACGTGTCTCACTCACTGCTGACGACGAGCGATGAATTTAGTTCTCCTTACCATTTCCTTCCGAGTAGGACTAAGAAGATCGAGTGGATTTGGCGATAAGCCAGCACCCAAGGTCTATATTTAAAACAAACGCACCGTTCAAATGTCATGCTCCAAAAGTCGTCTAACCGCCAATTGCTCTCTAGCCCTGAATTTCCCCCATGAACGTAAAACACTTTCCGATTATGGTCGTACACCATCTGATGAGCGTATCTCGGCTTAGGCACCAAGGCAGTTTCCATGTCACTTGACTCCATGTCCACAGGGCGCGGACGGGCATTAGAAACTTGAGACCAATGTAAGGTTTCAGGCTTGAAGATCCAGAATGTCGAGCGCAGAATTGCATCAGTAGCAGGCTTTTTCTCCCCCTTGCCCTTCAAGAGGCCTGGAAGACTAAGCACATCTAAATATCCAGGATAAAGCAGGAGGGTATGGCACAGCGTACACATATATGTGCCCCGATTCTGGGTCCAGTGCAGCACGTTGGCAAAAGCTTGGATCAGGGCCGCCTGCAGCACTGAAGTCTGTGATCATTTCCGTGACTTCCTGAGTGTTCACGTCGAATCCGTAGATATCAGCGAGAAAGGTATCCTGTTTCTTTCCCGCCAGTATGATGAGGCGGCTATTACGCGGGTCAAAGACCATTGAATGACCTGTAAGAGTTCAGTGGATGTCGATGGCACACAGCAGGATCACAGCTCCTACCGAACCGACTAGGAATTGGCCGAGAGATCTTGGGGGACGGGATAGATTCGTCCCTACTTGACTGTGAATCATCGTATATGTAAATGGGACAAGAGCTCACAATATATGTTCCCATTGACCAGTCACTATGTTGTATTGGTACAGACCAGAGAATCTCATTGTGCCTGATTCCGAATCCGCGTCCACGATTCGGCCACCGAAGACATAGAGCATCTGCTTCTCGGAATCGATCACCATTTGATGATCATAGATAAGGGGTGGACCACCTTCTCGCTGTAATGAACATGGATGGATTGTTGGGTAATTTCAAAGAGAGGATACCTCTTACCTGAACGTCCGCACATAAAACCGTCCAACTTCCGGCAGTTGGGCCCCGGGTAGTGTAGCGATACAACGGGGAAAGCATAGAGCCACGTTTCGAGCCATTTTCTGCTCCACTTGGAACGGAAACAGCGTCCTGTGATAACGCATTGGCTGTCGTGTCCGTGGGAGGGGTCGTAGCCGTTTCGTTCTGAGGATGAGCTGGGGTCGCCGTACCCGATGGAGATGGAGACCTTGGGCGTTCATTTTCATCGAAACAGCCCAAGAGGTATATGTATCCCAGCATAGGATCAAATACCATCTTGTGGCAGCTTCTTGGTCCAGGACCATCGTTAAGTGCAGTGTTGGGGCTTAGCAGCTTCCACCTTCCTTCGGCAATCGAATAGGCCCAGAGATCGTCCATACTCTTCTTGCCATCCCATCCTCCGAACATATAAATGATTCCATCCGCAACATCTATACACATCTGGTGCCCGCCTCTTGCGGTTGGCACATCGCCATCTGGGTTGGCGCCGTTCAAGCGACACCAAAGGGCTTTAGGATCACAGGCTTGAATGCAATCATCGAAAAGTCCCTCATCGGCGGCAGTTTCCAATAGCGACTCCACAGTAGACCAGTTCCCGGACATCAGATTGTCGTGGACTTTGGTGACGACAGGGTGTTCCAACATAAAACCGGTCCGCGATTGCAAGGCGCGAAACGATGCGAGATGCCGTCGTTGTCGAAGATATTTCAAAACGTGTCGTATAGCGGTCGTCTCTTTGTACTGCACCCACATATGAAGCATATATAAGCAAGCCGATGATAGACTACTCACACTCGCATAAGCTTCCTCGGCACGCGAAACAACTACAGAATCGTTGACACCCAAAAAAGACACGTGCCAAATGGACGTATTGAAACTTGGGCTGTGGGCTCTGCGGGCGGGATAAGCGGATGAAGAACGAAAAATAGGCGACAGTGGGACGTACGATATTGGAACAATCTTGACAAAACGCACAGGGTTAAGAAGACCTGCTTCATCTGTGCGTTGCAAGTTGAACGTTTCTGCTTTGGTATCATTATTTAAGCCGCTATGCAACACAAGTGTCATATTATCCATGGTGCGTCCAGTGTACACCTTGTGACAAGCATCAAGACTTAGCGTGCATGCAATACCACGAACAAACCTTGAACTCCTTCATGTTACATGGGTGGGCTGCAAATAGCGCTCTCTTTAGCAGAAGCAATGGCACCTTGGACTCTATTGGCTCGCACCTTTCTGAAACTTCCCAAATGTAATAGACCGTACAAGAGCTGGTTCAGTGAGTTCGAGAATAATCCACTGCTTCGAACTTGTTGTCTGATGGCCACTCCATCGTGAAGTCTGGTCCGCCGGTGTATTGACGAGAATGTGCTATCGACTAACGTCAGCCTGGTCAAAGACAGAAAGATAGCCTACTCACCTCTGGGGAGTACTTCCCGCTGTATCCCGTGCACTTCGCAATACGATATGGCAAATCAATGCTTGGGAGACTCGATGCATCCGCCATTTTGCCCCGAAGGTGTTGCTTCAAACGCGTGGCGCGCCACAAGGAACGCGGTCACGAAAGAACATGTCACAAGCAGACGTCACGCGTTTCCATAAGTAACAAACAATGGTTGCAGCTAGGAGGGTATATAATCAACGTTTTCACATAATGCTTATATCGTCAAAGGCGAAAAAATGATATGTTTGTCTAACTTCTGTGTCTCCCTCGCGAAGCCGTGGAGCCTCGCGATGAAACCACGGGACCGCCTCCCTTGTTTGTCATAGCGGAAGAGCCAGTGGTATATGTACCCCGTGTCGCCACCGATGACCCTGCAGTAAATCAGGAGAGTTATGGGAAAGGGGCACTGGCCGATGAAAGTCACCAACCTCGCTCCGCACCTCGTGCCCGTAGTCCCCTCACACCTCTCACGCCTCTGACTGATCCAGACCCTCTCTTACCTCTCTCATTCGCATCTCGAAGCTCTCTTGCTTTCCGCGCCAGCTCTTCGTTTTCTAACCGTTCCTGCTCTTTTCGAGCAGCGTTTTCACGCTCCTCTCGCTCGCGTTGTGCTTTTTGCGCGGATTCGGCGCGTAACTTGTCCAGTATTTCCTGATCCTGTAGAAAGAACATGTGTAGAGACGCGTCGCGGCGCGTGGTTAAACATTTACCATGACACCGCCTTCCCAGGTCTCATCGAATATAAGCTTGGAATGATTTTCAGTGTGCCGCAGAAGATTCACGTATTGGTCCAGTAGGCGATCTGTTCTATCAAGCTGCAGAGCAACATTCTAAGCCAGGCATTTCAACAACGTTGTTCTGGTACAGCACAGTCAAAGCGCGGGGCACACCTCTGTGCTCGATCTCGTGTCTTTTAACGCGTCATTATACAGGGAGAAGGACGCGTTCAGCTTCTTGAGAACGAATAGGTCGTGTTGTAGTCGTTCCTCCCGAGAACGAGCCGTACTCAAGGAGCTCTTCCCCTTGTCCGTCGCTACCGTATCATGGTTTACCTCGTTCAAATCATCATCACACCCCGCCTCTCCGCAACCCTCACCACGTGGAGGCACAAGAGTGAACGGCTTGGACACCGTCACATCCTCCGAACGGTCTGAGATGTACAGCTCAGAAAGAGAGAGATCTGCTGCTGGGTCGGTGTCGGCGGGCGAGTGAAACGGAGGTGATTGTCTGAGAATGGATGAACCTGCAAAGGAGGGTGTATCTGCCGAAGTTGAAGACATGAATTTGAAGCAGCTGGGTCAACGCTTGCCACTGCCGATGCTTGCCACTGCCGATTCAAAACCCGACACAGCGGCCAGCGGCCACGCCGCCTCCCGCCTCCTCTCATTATAACAATCTACTAGACCATGTGTCTCTTGAGCTCCCTAGCTAGTTAGAATTGCTTGATCAGCTGTCTTGTATCCCATTGGGAATAGTGGGGGCGGGCACAATTGTGCTATCTCACTTGCCAACGCGTTACAGACGGCCGCTCGTTGATTTTTGAGGACATCTATAGTTGGGAATGTAGGCCAGATATCCTAAATATTTTTAGCAGCAAATGGAACAGCTTGATCGCTATGATAGTAATGGTACGAATAAATTGACTGGCACTGGTTCAAACCTTCGGGCAAGGAGAAGAGAAGAGAAACAATAATAGCCCAGAATATGAGACTCCCAGATGACTGATGAGAGAGAATATGATCCCAAGCCTGTCCTCTAGAGCATCTTTGTGTGATACCAGCAGGAAATCTCCCCAGGGTGCTTACATAAAGTCACGTGACGTAACAGACTGTCGACACCGCTGGAAAAGTGCCTGGTGCTGCCCCACCGGTCACCGAGCAGCAAAGCAATTCATGGGATCTAGAGGTCATTGTTATAATTTAAAAAAAAAAATTCTTGAGTGACTGGTTCAACTACGTGCCTCACAAGCCACTCGTCCCAGTCCCAGAAGGCACATACATGACGACATAATTACATAAGTTGATTCTTAGCCATTCACACAGGACAAGTTGTCAGAATACATCTCTGTTACGATAATCTAAAGAAACCTTGACGCGAGAGGTGTTGTAGGAGACGGTGGTACAAGCCTCTCCTCTGTCAAGGCTTGCGCCGAACCTAGTGGATCCACGGGAGATACCAGGTGGATGTCCAAATTGGGCGGAATGTGGTGATGCACTGAAAGGGACGGCGCGTTAATGTAGTGCCCTGAAGAGAATCCTCTGTATCGAGATCCGATCGCACGATCGACATACCTATAAGATCATACCGACAGGGATCTCCCGCGCTAGTTCGCCCGGCGCTGCGTGGCGGCGCGGACGGCGCAGGTTATTTTTAGTGTCAGCTACACTTCAAGCCCCACCGGCCAATGCCGATTGGCCCTTATCCCCGTGTCCCTTGTGGGCCGCTGTGGGTGAGCGGAGTTCCCGACGGTTCCTTTGCTTTGCATATCTCACCCATGTCGTCTGCAGTAGGAGCAAAGTCGCTGGCTGTAGCCAAAACGACGATCACGGCGCTGACATTCGACAATGCTAAGAATGCACTGGTTGGCTACATCATTCTGTCCTATGTCCTCCAGTCCCACAGACACTTGCGTGCCAATGGCCTGAGAAACACCATCCACGATGCGTGGATCTGGCTGCAGAAGGTTCGTCATGCGTTCGATATCAGCGTCAATGAGTAATCCCGTTTCTTCTAGAAAGTCATCTTTCTTGCCCTTCGCACTCCGGCAGGACGACAAAAAGTGGACTCGGAAATGGCCAAGGCCAGAGACAGCATCGAAGACAAGATGATTCCCAAAGGCCCCAATGTCATCCGACATCTCGTCTTGCCCGAACAAGGCAAATCCCTCGAGTGGATCGAGAGAGAGATGAATAACATGGATTCCGAGGTACCTGGCGCAAATTGGCGACTTGGCAAGTTGTCCGGCGCAGTCTACCGTAAGCCATATGTCACCCGCACACCTTGCAAACAGACTTTACATCAACGTGTTTCAGATGGCGGAGAGGACTTGGAGAAGGTTCTTAACATGGCCTTCCAGAAATATACAGTCTCCAACCCGCTCCACCCTGACGTCTTCCCCGGTATGCTTGCTCGGTGCATTGCCGTGCATTCCGAGCTGTCTCTGACCCGCTATTGTAGCCATTCGCAAAATGGAGGCAGAGGTAGTGGCCATGTGTCTGCGAATGTGGGCACAGGTGCACACCACCCTATTCGTTCCATTAAATTTCCATTCAGGTACAACAACCCAAACGGCGCCGGAACCACCACCTCTGGCGGCACCGAGTCCATCATCATGGCCGTTAAAACCCACAGAGACTGGGCTCGCGATGTCAAGGGGATTACTAACCCCGAAATGTGCGCCATGTCGCGTCGATATCCATGCCAATTGTGCTCAACTGTCGCCTTGTAGAATCGTCCCTTCCTCGGCACATGCGGCTTTTGACAAAGCTGGCGCGTATCTCAAAATCAAGGTACACCACGTGCGAGTGGATGCTGTCACTCGCAAGGTTCCCGTCAAAAGGGTTGCGCGCGCAATGTCAGTCGCAATTTGTCCCATTACTGCCTTCAGGGACTTGACTGAACTTTCTCAGAAACGCCAACACGATAATGGTCAGTTTGCTTCGGGGTGGACAAGGGCTCCGCTTATGAATATCGTGTTCGGGCAGATTGTTGGCTCCGCAGTTAACTTCCCAGATGGCTGCATGGACGATATCGTTGCCCTCGGGAAGCTTGCTGAAAAGTACAAAATTGGCCTGCATGTGGATTGCTGTCTGGGGAGCTTCATAATGCCCTTCCTTGAAGAGGCCGGCTTCCCTGTAGAACGATTTGATTTCAGAGTCCCGGGCGTAACGAGCATATCGTGCGATACGCACAAGGCAGGCTACTTTGTATGTTAACCTCAGGTCATTGTTGGCTCACCTTGGGTATATACAGTATGGCTTTGCTCCCAAGGTCAGTCCCCCGTTTCGCCGGTCCTTGTAAAACCCAAAGCGTTTGCAGGGCTCTTCGGTGGTCATGTATCGGGATGCGGATTTGCGTAGATATCAGTACTTTGTCAGCGCTGCCTGGGCAGGTACGTGGCGACGTGCATGACCTCGCTGCAGCACGAATAACAATGGCTATCCTTAGGTGGTGTATACGCAAGCCCGTCTTTGGCAGGATCTCGGTGGGCTGTTCCTTTTGAACGCTCCTTCTCTTTGACCGAGCTGACTCGCCCCCGCTCCCAGCCCTGGTGCGCTCATTGCCGGGACCTGGGCGGCGATGCAGTTCATGGGCCATAGGTGCGTCCAGCCAAGCTCCACAATATGTCCATGGGCCTCCCTAAGATGAAAAAATCGAAGTGGCTACCTGGCGTCGTGCCGGTCGATCGTGACCTGTGCCAAAAAGATCGAGGCGGCCATCGCAACGGAAATCCCGGAACTATACGTGCTGGGCCAACCGCCCGCCTCCGTCGTGGCGTTCGGGTCGAACGCGCCTGCGTCCGTAAACGCACTGCGGGTTGGGGATGCGATGAGCGAGCGCGGGTGGCACCTCAACGGGCTTAGCGACCCGCCGGCGGTGCACATCGCCTGCACGGTGAGCATGCGTCGCTCGCTGTGCAGACGCCAGAGCGGGGGCTAACGACTAATGTGGTGCAGCGCTTGACTGTGGCGGTTGTTGATCAGTTCATCGCCGACCTGAAGGACTGTGTCCGGGAAGCCAAGGCCAGGCCGTCTGAAACGGGCCAGATGGTCACAGTATATGGTACGCACTGGCTTCAAATGTTCTATGGGCTGCATATTCCCCATGACAACTCGCCTTTTTCTCACACCTCTGTATCGCAGGCTTGGGGAACTCGAGCGCAGTGGGTCCGGCATTTGTGACCAAGGCTGCGGCTATGTTTTTGGATACGCTTTATGCTGCATGAGAAGCATGCATGTCGTCCGGTGATGCCTGTTTAGTCTGGATTGTTGTGTTTACCATCGGGGCTGACGACGTGTTGCTTGCTAGAGGCGATATATTTTACCACCATCGGGGCGACATTCCACATATTTCACTGGCACTGGGTGGCGTCGTGGGTTTATCATTCAAATGAGGTACTAGATAAAAGTTTTGAGGACTCTGCAGTTTGCACTAAAATTATGTAGTGCTGTATGTACTACAGATACGCAACTTTACGTAGTGAACATCTTCAGCTTGATGTGAAGTCGTGTGGCCCTTGTCTGCAAGAGGCTGTGAGCCTGCCTGCCTCCTGTTGCGCCATTCTCATGATGCGGAGCATGTTCGGAAGCGGACCGCCGATCTCCCGGGCTCCGCGTCCGCAAACGACGTGATCTGCGGCGGGCAAAGCTCGCTACGCCGGATCGGCGATCGATGGCATCTCACTCCCAGATGCGTGTACAGGACCCGATGGAACGGCACTGCATCCTGTGCTGTCACCGCCACGTGGACACGCGCCGTCGAGTGCGTTCCGAGTATCCGCCGGGCCTGATCGGGTGCGCCCAATGGCCGCATGGCTATTGTTTGACGGCACACGACATGGTATCTGGAGATTTATTTGCCAGGCGCTCAAGCCAGGAATGCTCTCAAACGGTCTCAACTGACGACAGCAGTTGAGGTCTGAGAGTATGCATGACGGAAGCGGTGGACCGACATTCAGCTACGTGTGTACGATCTGGGAGGAGGTCCGATACTTGTCATCTTTGGTGGCACCTTGGCACGAGTGTACTCACTGTAACCGCTATTATGATAGACCGTTTGCGCTATGTTGACAAACAAAATACATGACGAAAGGCGTCATTATAGTGCCACACCCGTGTGGGCAGCCAACTCAGCCTAATATTGACGAGGTTCAAGTTAGCGACTCACATATAGTATCCACATGCATAACCCTATATCCGCAGATCCTAGAGAGAGCTCGAGCTAGTCGAGCTCCACGCATTGCTGATTGGGATTTGCCGCACAAGTACGTGAGGATATCTGTATACCACTTTCTCACCTCGCCATGCGGATTAATGCTTCCAGTAAGAGGATTGCTATAGTGTCGTGCCTGCCAATATGTGGCGTCGCTCAGACAGTCTGAGCCCCCTCCCCTCCTGTCACCAGCCGAGCAGATGAGTACCACCTAGTCATGCAAAGACCTGGACATATTCACGAATGACGCATTGGCCCCACGTATGTCCCGGAAAGCAGACATTTCTAATATATCTGCTTCGCTTCATTCGCTCCGGGAGCTATTTTGCATCGACCACTATCACGGTGCAAAGCAACACCTCGAACGGCACGTTCATTTGGAGTAACTCGTTTTCCGCCTGTGAATGCTAAGGTCCACCCATGTCTTGAATGGCACGCGAGGCCGACCCTCGGTACTCTGCCAGACTGGAGTTAGGGTGAGTCCTCTGGAATTTGACTCCGGACCGTCCATGTGTAACTAGTCTGGGTTGCTTCCTTCGGAATCCCCAGCATGCCATGAGCCCCCCCTTCATTCACATCAGATTCGAAATTCGTGCCATCTCCAACACCATCCCAATGTCGCAGACGGACAGCCGCGCGCATTCGGACAAGGGCCAGGTACCGTGTTTCGCGAAGCCAGCTGAGATATGCGGGGTGAAAGATGAGTCTTCGGTGGCTGATATATCCAGTACGATTGTTGAGGCTTGGACTAGACGCACCTCTATATCACTATACCGGCCCGAAGGGGAGGGAGGAGGCAAATAGCAATTGTCTGCTCGTTTCAGGACCATGCTGCTGATGCGGAGTAGTGCCTGGCATGGTGGAATGTATACATACCTAACTTCTGGTGTTCGTTTCAGTATTTGGATTTGAAAGTCCATCGTAGAACATAACCTCGGAGGCCAAAGTCGCCTACGAGTCTGCGACCTCACAACAAGACATACGTTGCCAGCCTCCCATATAAATGACGGCATGTCCGCGCCAGGGTTGCCCCTAAATGAGGATGCCCGAAAGGGGGTACAGTAAATAGGCGAAAGAGTGTCCTTCTTGTATAAATGCCATGTCCTTGTTGTATGACAGAAATACGATAGATATGCTTCGACGCAGCCCGGGGCCGGAGTATATCCAAATCGATTGCAAAGTGAGAGCGAAGCGGATATGAACCCCTGTTTCTCGTCGACCTTGTTCCCATTCCAGACAACGCCCTATAGACGAGAACCTCGGTTCAGGTTTGGTCCCCCGTTCGAAGTAGGGTATATGATCTACACTGGCCCGAGATAGCAACGGCCCGAGTCTAGACGCAAATTAACGTTGAACGTTGACGAACCCTTTCGTGCATTCCGGGAATCCATAATGATCTGGAGCCGCGCCACCAAGTTTTTCAAGAAGGCCTGCTGTAATTAGCGTCTCGGGAACAGGACCGCGGCAAGGCACGTTCGCCCAAGCAGTGCTTATCAAGATATGCGTCCCGGGCATGGCAAGCAGTTGGTATCTGTACCTCCATTGATGTTAGAAACGAGGGAACAGGCCATCGCGGCGATGGTGCTATGGCGCTGTGACTCGAGACGATAACGCAAGAGGGGCAAAGACAGGGTCAGGCAGGGGTAGTCGAGCGTATGACCCTGTGAGAACACAGAGCAATTAGAGCACCATGTCCTCATCACAAGTCGCAAGTCAGATGCTGTACCACGTTGCTCGTCTTTTCCGAGCTGGCCGGTGCGTACAGCGACGTGCGGCTGGCGTGGCAGCCAGCAGCCAGCAGCGCCAAAGTGCTACATCATAGCCCGACCCGAACCCGACCCGACCCGATAAGTATAGCAGAATCACGGGCCACGCACCGTCGTCCTTAATTGAGCAGATGCGCAGATTATCTTTCTTGCTTTCGTCCAGCTTGGGTGTGTCGTTTTAGGGCGTCGATAAGTGCTATCGATAATCACACCCTAAGTAAGTCTCGATTCTCGCTCGTCGGTCCGGCGCGGCAGAGTCCGAGGGCACGGCGGTGGCGTCTGCATGGCTTCCGTTACCCCGAATAGTACTCATCATGCTGTCCAGTTGTTATTTGCCGGCCTCACCTCAGCTCCTGTTATTGGGCCCCTCCCCTTCAAATGTCGTCGAGGCCTGCTTCGCCTTCTCACCTTCGAAATCATGTCGAGAACGTATCCTCCCTTCCCACATATAATCCTCCAGTCATACAAGACTCCCAGCCCACACTGGCTGATCCCCAGAACCATATGGGCAGACACCACAACTCTCTCGACATCGTCCTGGCCTCAGACTGTCTGATTCTCCGTGGCACAGGCGTCGACGTCGAACCCTGTGCTCTCAGAGGCAGCGTCGTCCTCAATCTCGTGGAGGCGACCATCTTCAAGGAAATAACGATGCAGTTTAAAGGCAAATCGCGCGTTCCCCAGGTTCAGAGCGATACGTCCGTCGTCCCCTGTCCATTATGCATCCTTGTGCTCATCGCGTCCCCAGCGCCTCTCTTCTAGGAGCCAACTACCAGACAGCTGTTGTTTACATGCATGACTGGTCCTTCCTCGAGGGAGAACGCAGGCACTCTTCCACCCTCAAGGCAGGTCGCCATGTCTTTCCCTTCCAGCTCCAGCTCGAGGGCCACCTCCCATCCTCATTGTCTATACATGGCGGCGAGGGCGGCGTATATTACAAACTGCGCGCAACAGCCGTCCGTCCCGTCTTTTCATCGAATCTGCATGCCACCGCCCCCGTTCGCGTCGTCCGCACCTTCACCACAGAAGCCTTGGAGTATCAGCAGACCCTTGAGCTCGAGAACACTTGGCCCGAGAAAATCATGTATTCGCTTATGGTCCCGCATAGGGCTTGGGCAGCCGGTGACACTGTCACTACTCTCGCCAAATTCTCCCCCATGATGAAGGGCGTCCACGTATCCAGTATCATGAGCAGTATCCAGGAGCACATAAAGACCTTTACAAAGCTCGGCCCTTCACACGAGACAACACGTGTGATCACGACAGCAAAGCACGAAATTCGCAACGGACGGGCGGAGACCACCCAGCTCAATGACCCTGCTGGGGGGGTTACCGTTTCGCGACGTGCAAGCACCTCTTGGACCGCACCTGGCTCTCCCGTGCTGTCGGGTGTAAACTCGCCCTTTCCTGAACCCGCGTTTCCCATGGACCCGATCCCGATGGGTGCGCAGTCGACATCAAACGGCACACCTCCAGTTCCGCTTGCCGAGGGCAGTATGCTTGGTCTTTCGGTCGACGGATACGAACAGGTCGCTTCCTGTTCCGAAGCCAGCATCGACATCGGAGAGGAAGAAATCGTCACAACCCTTCCCATCTCGATACCTGCCTCCTCCATACCATCACATCCACTGGATCCCATTATTGTGACTCACCGCATACGCTGGATCGTTTCTATGACGAACGCCGATGGCCACAGGTCCGAGCTACGCTGTTCGCTGCCCCTACACATCCTCGACCACACTCTTCTCGAAGACGCGCGCCTTGCCACCCGCGCGACACGTCGTCTACTCTTCGGACACGACGACGGGCAGCAGCATCCCCTCGAGGAACTCGAACTCCCGAGTTACCCCGCACACATCCTTGACCGCGTTGCCAATGCCCATCTCCCTCTCTCCCCCACGCACATGGCGAATTGGGCGGTGAGCCCTGAGAGCGAATTGTCGACTCCCTCCTCCGCCGTACCCATTCTCGAGTCCATGTCGCCCCATCTATCGCCTTCACATCCAGGTTCTCGCGATGCCACTCTTGGCGATACCTCCGGGGGGATCGCGCTCGACCGGGTCAACTCGGAGCTGCACATGCTGGGCCGCGCTTGGCAGCGCACTGGGATCAATTCCGCCACGCCTCCAGACTCGACGCAGGGGAGCGGATATGCGAGTCGCGCGTCAAGCAGGGCAGGGAGTCCAGAGCGGGGGGGTGCGGCCGGGCGCGAGCGGCCCCACCATCACCACAGCATATTTAGCCTGAAGCCCTTCTCCAAGGTCGCGTCGTCCCTCTACCCCGGGCAGGGCAAAGGCCACTCCCCCGTAACCGACAGTGCCCCCCACAGCTCTGGGTCGACGCCGGCCTCCGAGTCCCCCACCCTCGATGCCGCGCCGGGCGGGTCTGGCTCTGCATCCCCTATCCTCCCCCGTGTCCAGTCCGAGGGCGACCTGCATACCACCGCGCTTCTGAATCGCTCCTTCAGCGAGGTGCCCGACTATGACATTGCGTCGCGCGGGTTCCTTGGTGGGGGCGTCACGCCGCTGTCGAGTACACGCGGACTACCGTCGTATGAGGAGGCCGAACGCTCGCAGAGCGATGGCAATCTCGCCGCCAGGTTTGCGGGTGCACCGACCCAAGGGCTGTGATATTTTGGTTATTTCCACCACTCAGGTGCCTGTTTAATGGGCCTTTATCGTCTACTCCGTTTACTGCGTCATCACCCTCACCCCCTCTCATGTGTTACTTATATCTATCTTCATGCGCTGTACCCCTTAATGAACCCCACATAGATTGTCATGCATACCTTTCATTTGGTTTTCACGGTCGCCACTGTATTACCATCACAAATAGACATATCCTCTCTGTTGCTTCTCTTTCATGCATTGCAGAGTGCAAATAATAAGCATCCCATCATATAGTAAGCTGGAGCGGTAGAACATCTATGATCTACCCACATCTAAATAAAACGATATCTATCTAGCTATTTATTCCTCTGGTATGATTCATTGGTGCATGCAATCATTTGGCCTCCTGTTCGTCGAGAGTCTTCAGCTCCCAGGCCTGAGGGGTTGCCCACTGCGAGGCCGGTACACCAAGTTCCAGCAGTTTGTGGAAAGCCAATGCGAAACTGTAGAACAAACGGACATCAGAAACGATAGACGCGAATCAAAGCATTGAAAAATCTACTCTTGAAAGAATAGACTCTCATCCTGGGCATATTTCTTGACCCACTGCTTGAATGACTTGTCCTGAACAAGGGCATAATCCGCCCTGAAATGCTTCGGTCAGTATAATAGGACACCATACATATGCAAGGCACGCACGGGAGCATCATGAGTGAACCTGTTTTCTTATCCTGGAGCTGCTTAGGTCCATTCCACTTGCGCCAATTCCACCTAGTATCATTGGTTAGCAACGAGAATTCGGGCCCCATCGACATCAAACTTACTTTTCACTCAGGAGAAGGCTGAAGAAGGCGTTAGTGAAGGTGGTCGGGGAGAACGTCCATGGCCCTTCAAATCCAGATCGGTCAGGGTGGCAACGACCAAGGGCGTGAGCACCAGCTAGAGCGACAATCTCTTGGTCGTTGAAGCTGAAAGGCAGAGAGTAAGCCTGATTTCAGCAAAAGGCCATGTTTTGAGTCGTACCCCATCCGGTAGAAGATCTAGATACTTGACTCAGTCAAGACACTAAGACAGATCCAGTTTACGCACTTGTCGTAAGTGGTCCTGGCCCTGGGCGGCGTCAGGAAGGCGGCCATCGGGCGTTACATCCTTCTCTAGCCCGTCAATACGGCCTGCTCGCCAGGGAATTTTCGGCCCTTGTGCTTCCTATAGAATTTGCAGTACTGTGAGGCATCACTTATAAAGCAGAGGGACACCGCAATTCACCTGGATAGCTGCAACACCAGCTAATGTCCAAAGGTCACCGTAGGAAATCCAGGGATATTCTTTCTTAACCTGTTCCATGAGTGCCCGAGCTACATCAAGACCCGCATTAGCCCCGTGGAGGGCCTCAGGGTTAAACCGCATGGTGGCATAATTGCTGGAAGTTCATTAGCATTATATTTCGCGGAAAAGGTATACGAAACTCACCTGCCACCTGTGTTGGTTTCCTTATCGTAAGTACCAGACGAATGCCACGCGAGACGTACGAGGACAGGTCCATATGAGCCATCATCGTAGTTCTCTGCATCCAAGATGGAGGCAATTTTATTATAAACCTGCGAAGATCTGGTCAACATGAGCCAGATGCTTGAAAGAGTGACTTGCCCTCTGGTAGTCCTCCTTGGTGGGCGCAAAGTTGCTAGCTACCTTTCCAGTCGGGATGGCGGACTTGGCGGCCGTGCCAGCGTCCTCGTTGGTGGAGGAAACGTAAAAGACACCCCCAGCGAGGGCGACTGCGCCAATGCCCAGTCCGATATACAGGCCATTGCCGGACTTGGGTGGAGGGGTGCTACCAGTTGGTGTAGTAAACTTGCGAACGGGTGCTCTGGCGAGATTGGTCCTGGCGGTGAGGACGCCTCGGTACAAGGGAGCGCGGGCTCTTAGGATGGAGGTCATGGAGGACGCGTAAGTATGAACTAGATAAGGCCCAGTAAATTTTTTTTCTCCGCCTTTACAATTAAATTGATGAGCGCGCTAGAAACACGTCGAAACTGTGACTTCCATGTTCCTGGCTAGAGGCGAACGTATGCAACGAAGCTTGGACCAACATTTGGGAGAAATTCATCCTCCCCTACAAGCTATTGCGTCTAGACGTTGTGTCTGAAGATGCAGGAGCGGAGCTGCTGAAACTTGGCTGCCGAGAGGCTTCTCCTGATTTCACACGGGCCAGAGTCAGTACTCAGTGCTGCAGTGGTCATTACTTCCTTCTCAAGCTGGAACATAGGAAAATATCTGCTTGCGTTCTTAATAGTCCTGGCTCAACGATCGCACGCAGACTCGCTTCATTCACGACGCCGCCTCGCTCCAAGTTGCAGCCAGGAAATGAGCTTTCCTTGATCACTGGCAGGATGGGCTCAGAGGAATCGTGCTTGTCTCTCACTGCTTGTCATCTGACCCTCGTGATCTAGAGATTCCAGTCTTCCGAGGGTCATATACTTGAGTCGAACTGCTAGAGAAAGCTCGGGCGGGCTTGAGCCTTTCTTCACGTCGGTAATAGCAATGCTCCCATTAGTGGACTGCTCCTTGTTCTTGTCGTAATCGCTCTTCCTGCACTCCTGACACTCTTGCCGCTGGACTAGGCTTACAACGCCCAAAGTGTTTAATAAGCTTCGCCCACTGTTGCAAAATCTCTGTCCACTCTCGCTCATTTGAGGAGCAGTAATCGACTACAGGGATTGACTGGGAAGTTGTCGATCGACACTCATGATCTGCGCGCTCACGCATCGCTTTGTACCATGCCAAACCTATGCGCCAGGCACGATGATATGGCATTGTCTGCGAAAAACTCCAAGGTAGTTATTTAACCGAGGTGATAGCGCTGTGTCGAATACTTCGACAATCAATAACTCGATCTACGGTATGGCTTCAGCTCTGGGATTAGCCGAAAGTCTACAAGAGGACGTTAGAAACTAATGGTCGCATGCAAGGCTGATGTGGCCGCTCAAGACAGGTGACGTTAAGCTGACTCTCGTCGATGTTCTGGGACAATTCCAGCATTTGTTAAGTTTGGCCTTGAATTTGGATCAGGGGTGCGTTTACCTGCCTACTTTCAGACTTGCCCTGATTTGCCTGCTTAACGTTGGGTGATATATAATGGTGTCGAGGCTTTGCAAGAACACTCTACTGTGATGAACCGGTCACACGAGCAAGGGAGAATCGGTATGTAGGCCATTGCTGAGTTCTGCTGATTTGTACTAACGAATCAATTATCATGCACTTTCTTGTCACGGGTAGATAACCATCGCCTCTATCGGCTCCTGATCACCAGCCAAAGCCTACGCATGCCTGTGAACGGCTACAGGATGCCACCGGCTCATGGTTTGTGCGGTGACTCGCCGGCGCTAGCGTGAGCGTCGCGAACGTGATATCGCAGGTAGTTATCGGGTGAGAGTTCGAATATACTGTGACGTACACGATACGTAACTTGCTCAGGTGAGAGTTCGAATATACTTATCGTTGAACAATATATTCGAACTCTCGCCTGATAAATGCCATGAGGGCGAATGCTTCGAGGACTGGAGAAACAGGGCTAACTCGTTCCTATGGCTTCGTGGCATACGTATGTAGCCCCCTGCACTGTCTGGTTAGTGCCGGCCGCTCACACACCTGCACAGCTGGTGCTGGAAAGACTATCTTATGATAAATGCATCAGCTAAGGTTCTCGGGGGGATCAGGCTAACACATGCACGTGCTAAGGTCGGTCAACATCGAAGAGATCTCTCGCCGATGCCGATCATTTCCATCGTTCGCGGTCGCATATTTTTACTTCGATTTCCACAATACCGACACAGGGACACTTCCTGTCCTGCGATCCCTACCAAGCAACTATGTTTACAATGTGCCAGCATTCCCGACGCTTTAGCGAAGCTTCTCTCCGAGCACGCAGAAGGACTCAGGTCCTCAACTCCAGTGGGGCTGTTGTCAACCATCAAGTCCGTAATTGGCAGTTTCCTGTACATCATTTTCGATGCCCTTGACGAATGTTCGGAACGGCTGAGCTGCTAACCCTCCTCAGAGATATCAACGACTGGGGGCTTGGCGCATTACACCTTTTGGCACCCAGCCGACACGAGCGAGACATTGAAGAAGCGATGAATCCCTTGGTTTCGCACTCAGTATCCATGGACGAGTGACTTATCGAGTGCGGCGGGAGAACAGCACTTTCATAGAGTGTCCAACTGGCAAACAACCCACCAGAACCTGGTTATTAGGTCAGTGCTTGTCTGCAAGAAGGCGGTGAGACCACATTACATTCCATGAGCACCTCTCATTAATATGGTCTCTATCATTTTCTTTTCCTCTATCGAGCACATCTTAAGCCTGATATCTTGGTCAAGTGTTTTAGACACATGGACTCGGATGTCACCGTTGACTAGAACGAGAATGTGCGTATTGAGCTGGTGCGGTATGCACGAGCGTGGACATGAATTTCAGACCCGTGTCCTCATTGGTGCAGCCATGTGTGGGTGTGAAAGAACTCGCCGGTTTCAAATTCCTCGCACTCTCGTGCATACTGCACCAGCTCAATTCTCTACCAAAGACTCCGTACGAGACTTACGACAGGATTCTCGCAGATATTCACGGGGACGATAGGCAGGATGCTCCCCGTCTGTTGCAATGGCTCGCAATCTCGACCCGCACCATCTCAATGGATGAGGCTATTGAAGTCCTGGCCACCGATACAGATGGCCACCTGTCTGATCCACGTCAACTGCTTCGCAGCCCACGAGACATGCTGACCATATGCTTCCGTCTCGTCATAATTACAGTCCCAGGCGCACTCGGAGGATGGCAGCTCAGACTAGCTCAATTTTCTGTCAGGGAGTATTTGATCTCAGAGTACCTCCGGAACGGCGACGCCACGGTGTGCTTCTATCATCTCGACAAATATTGGCTGATACGTGCATCGCCGAGCGGTGTCTGGCCTACCTACTGCGATTCAACCAGTGTGGTGATATAAATTCAGCTACGACAAAAGCCTATCCACTATCTGGATATGCAGTGACACTGGATTCGACATGCTCAGTCAGATAGCGATGGCAACTCGGAAACTCTGCACAAGTTAGTTGTGGATCTTCTTCAACCCAAGGATGCCATGTATGAGAACTGGTTAAGCCTTCACAACCCAGATGGTCAGGGTCACGAGGCTATCATTCGATTGCTGCTGGACCACGGAGCAGATGTGACTGCACAAGGAGGGACGTTTGGCAATGCGCTGCAGGCAGTGTCGTCAGAAGGTCTCCATGAAATCGTCCAATTGCTACTAGAGGAAGGAGCTGACGTGGCCGCGGAAGGAGGGAAATATGGCGGTGCATTGCAAGCGGCACGTTGGATGGCCACGATACCATCTTTAGATTGCTTCTGAAGTGGGGAGCGGAAGTCAATGCACACGGCGGACAATATGGAAATGTGCTGTCGTATTGTGGTTACGAGGTCATCGTTCGGTTGCTGCTAGAATACGGAGCAGACGTGACGGCACAAGGGGGGACAGTTTGGCAGTGCGCCAGAAGCGGCACTTTCAGAAGGTCACCATGACATTGCTCCTGAGGAAAGAAGTAAATCAGCCGGACCTAAATTATTTGAAAATATGCTTTAGGCGGCGTCTTCCGAAGGTCGTGAGGGGTTGTTCGGTCGCTGCTGGAGAAGGGCGTGGATGTGAACTTTGCACCGGGACGAGAGTATGGCAGTGCACTCGAGGCGCGGCGTATAGTGGTCACAACGCGACAATTCGACTGCTGCTGGGGAAGGGGCAAGATGTTAACGCGCGAGGACCCTATTAGGGTGCGCTGGAGGCGGCCATTGTGGGAAGTTTCGAGCCCATCATTCGGAGAGAAGGGAGCGGACGTGAACGCACATGGAGGCAACGCGCTGCAAACGGCGTTATCGGGAGGCCACTATACCATTGTTCGGTTATTACAGATGCGAAGCGCTGCGGGCGGCATTATTAACTATTACATCGATCGGCTGAGAATGGAGCAGGCGGACACGCTGACAGTATGCTGCAGGAGGCGGCGTACGGTGGTCACGAGGATATTGTTCGGTTGCTACTAGGGAGCGGAGCAGACGCGAACGTGCATGAAGGCAATGCGCTTCAGACGGCATCAGCAAGAGGCCACGATACCATTGTTCGTTTGCTACTGGAGAAGGAAGCCAAAGTGGCGGAGACTACGGCAGTGCGCTACAAGCTGCGACGTCAAACGGTCACGAGGACATCAATCGAGTGCTGCTGGAGAAGGGGGCAGCACTAAATTCACGAGGAAAGTATGGGAGTGCACTACAGCTCGCGGCATTATGCGGCCATGAGGCCATCATTTGGGTGCTGTTGGAAAAGCAAGCCTATATGAATGCAGGAGGAAAAGATCATGGAAGTGCACTGCAGCTCGCAGCGTCAAGGCGCGGGGGGGCAATAAGAGGATCGTTCGGCTACTGCTGGTGAAGGGAGCGAAAATGAATGTAACGAGTGGACACTATGGCAGTGCCCTGCAGGCTGCAGTATCAAACCGTCACCGGGGCATCGTTCGACTAACTCATGGAAAAGTGCGAATGGGTCCACAGTCGATTGGTGCCCATACAGTACTGGAACTAGCTTTATATGTGAACCAGAAGCGTCCAAGCCGATTGTAGCACCTTCAATCTCTCGCCGCTTTTACCGTGACCCGAACTATGTGCTGGAAACACATCAAATCGGCTATATTGTAAGTTAGACCGGGAGTCACTCACCCTCAAGACCTCATCTCTGCCGCTCGCTCGAGGTTGTGGGTGTCGTCGGGCATGCATGCTGCGTGGATCAATATCGAACCCGTGAACCATATTCCCGACCTGACAACTAATCTAACTAACCAATGAGCCTCGGTCCTGAACTTTCTTATATTAAGAATAGTACTTATAGCTATATGGTTACTCGATTTCCTTAGGCAATGGCCAGGGTCGATGGTTACCGTCACACATCAACACGTGTGTTGCTGAGAAGACGGGTGGAGCGGTGATATATAGCAAAGCCTTCGATCCTGTCTATTCATGAATTCCAGGCTAGGCCTCGAGTCTTTTGCGTCGAACTCAACTAATAGTCTAGGCTGAAAATCGGCACTGTGAGCTTTCAATGGTATTGAAGACACATCTGCTCAGTATTTGGACAGATGCATATGCATGGTGCAGGGGTTCAAGCAGTAGAGCACGGCATGTCTGATCTTCCGGCCCTCGCTTTTTTTCACTGGGGGTTAAACCGTTGACCCCTCGTCCGCTCGCCACTTGAACCCCATCAAACCAAGACATAATGCTTTCCGATACATAAATGTAATTTATTGCAATCATAATTTATGGCGTATCTCCTTCCTTGCCAGCTGCCCAAATCTTCTGCGAGGAACTCCCCCCATGTGCCGTTCTGCTTGTGCATAGCTTTCCCGAAGATTGACAGTTTCGGGCGGATTCTTCTCGCGCATTCCTGCTTTGATCAACTTTTTCACGACCAAAAACGCTTCGGGGTCCAGGCCCTCAAGTTCCCTGAGAAGATGTGAGCGGACGTTGGCGTGGAAGGAGGCTACGCTCTGTTCAGGGAACACTTTGCTACGATAACAGTGAGTGCCAGCATGAGATGCCCAACCATGTTTATTCGTACGTACTTTATGAACCGGGATTTCTCTAGGTCTTCTGAGGTTAATTTCTTACCGAACAGGAGAGCCTCGTTTGCCAATGATATCCCCACTATAGGGAGTAAGATGGCTGGCCCGCAGGGAGGAAGCTGGAACTAGTCCCTACACTTATCAACGAAAGTGACACTGGACCCCGCTTCTGCAACAAGGCCTGACGGAATCGTTTACTTTAACCATCCAGGGGGTGATCACAGTGCCCTTACCCAAGAACGTGAAGGGAACTGTGAGCCATGCGTTTGGGAGTGCATAAATGAAGTCGAAATGTCCAAGGTATGCTGTAAAAACGTGGTGAGGTGCTACTGGGACATCACCGCCAAGTGCCAACATTGCATACCCGCGGCTATGCCTGGCCAAGGCAGGTGAGTGCGCTACCGCAACTGGTAAGAAAGTAGGTTCGTACCCATCACTGGGCCGTTCAACGCTGCCACTAGCACTTTGGAATGCGAGGATAGCTGCATGGAGACCGCTCAAGTGTGTAAAGGAGGAACTCGGAGCTATGGAAAGGACTGACGGCGTGTCCAATGTCCGTCATACTTCGTGTCACACCTGTAAGAAAATATTGGCGTATCGTCTGGGGATCATCCAGGCGACCCCCAACATTAGCGCCTCTGCCGCAACCAAATTAGTACTGGGATTTTACTGAGGGTGCTAAAGTGTAAGAAGGGCTGGCTCACGCGCAGAAGAACTTTCCGGTTGCTTGCCACACGGTAACGAGCACATCCGTTCGTTTGTCAATTGTGCGCAGCGCCTCTGCAAAGTCATCGTAATCTTGAGGAAGGTGCCGGGGGAAATAGGGCTGAGCGCTGCCTCGGGCCATGGGCAAAGTACAGCCTCACCTTGTGCGGTCAGTGCATTGTACGATTCTGGTCGATTCAGCGTTATGGTTGCAATGGGCGCGGAGACATGCACGGTTAGAGCACTCATGGCTGAGCGTTGAGCGTTGAAGCTTGAAGCTTGAAGCCGGTTACCGGGTCATGTTGCTCTTGTGTCACGCGTCACGCCAGTTTCCTTAATCAAATGTCACGCGGCTCTCGGAACACTACTGATGATGACTCCAACGACCGACACTTTCCTAATACCTAAGACGCATGTCTGGCGCAACTACAAGTTTACCACAGACACCGTATGGTAGACGGGCCGCGACGTACAGCACAACCTTGTGCGATATGCAAATTGATTTAATCCCTCACGTCGTTCTTGAACGCTTTAGAAGTTCATACAAGGGGATGGCTATTAGTAGTCAGGCCTTGCACCATCCCGCTCCGCCTTATAATTATCACACATGGTTGAGTGCCCTTTGGCATGGCGGCTTTGGCTTTAAGCTCTAGAGTTTGCTCAAAATATCGCTCGCCAAATTCGAATTCGCTACGTAGCAAAATAATTGAGGCACATGAATATAGCTGTACATCGAAGGGGGCACGCCACTGGGTGCGTAATCAAGGGGGTGCTCTGTCCAATCGTCGGCGGTAGGCGCAAAGAGCACCCCGCCTCGTGGAACAACACGAAATCACCCCCGTCTACACTTAGAATAAGTTGCCGACTACAAATTCCTGAGGCGCTCGACGTGCGGCTGGGAAGAATAGCCTCATCCGTGTAAATTGCCAAACATCCAGCGTGCGTCTTTGAGTAAGGCGAGTACCGGAAGCGAAGGCGTCTGCCAGAAAGGGACAAGCACTTACGTGAATCGACGTTCCTTTGATGTCCGTATAGGGACCTCGACTTAAAAGATCTCCACACGTCTTTGATGCTCCTCCTGAGATAAACGAGGGTCCAAGTATCGAAAGTCAGAGCTTCGAGAAGGGTGCTCGACTGCGACTTGGACAAGACCAGACGTATAAATGGTCGCGGATCGTTTCCTCTGTCTTGACTTGACCAAACCCTGCCAGAGATGCCTCGTCCAAGTCTTCACCACCGGGCGGATTCTTTCCAGATTACCCCAGACACGTCGCTCCCCTCCAGTGGCAGCACCAAAGTAAATCCCTTCAAGTTCATGACACGCAATGTATCATGGGATCCAGCTATTACAGTGATTGAGGAACCTATCGCGCGCCAGTCCCGACGTTAGTGGGTTTTCATGAGATTTGACAGACGCGCTTATAGTCATTTCCTTCACAGGTGCTGGCACAAGCCCCTCCACCCGTCCTCGGCGAACGGGACCAGCCGTACATTCATTGCTTGCCACTGAAACCAACGCCATATTTGATGCACGGCTCGCCCCTGGGACAACACTCCCATCGAGCGAAGTAACGGAACCGGCAACCTCGAATGGTGCTCGCCAACTTCGCCTTATTTCCCATGACTTCCCATGGACGCTGGAGGTCTCAAACCGCAAGCAGAGCGTCCTCACTTGCGCCGATGTATTCAACGCGATATACGTTGGCTTGAGCGTCCCTCTCACTTCCTCTGAGTGGACGCTGGCCGACGATACAAAGAAGTCTTCGATGATCAGGGCGAACCGGAATCGGAGGGGCGGTAGTGTAAGCCTGGGACGAATACGGAGGATTGACTGGCTTGGGTCCAGAATCTACTTTAAAGGCATAACTAAGGATGATGGGCTGGGCGCGGAGAGGCTCCTGCCAGAGGATGATTTGTGGCCAGATACGTGGGTAATCAAGTTTGGGTCCCGGTGAGGAATTTTATACAGACTTACTTACATACACATACCGCTGGACGATATTCTCAATGTACGTACATCGACGAACTTTCACGAACATTGTTGTTATTCCCATTTCGAGACTTGTGAACGGAGTCGTGGGCTGAGGCGGGGAGAGCCGCGCCGCCGCCGCGGAATCAAAGCATCTTCCCAAGTTGAGAAAGTTTTCTAAGTGACTATACCACGATTTCCGGTGGACATAGGGCAAGGCTTTCGTGGAGGAGAGTATGGTGTCATTTCAGTGAGTCCAATCGTCAATGCCCGACCTCCACGGACACTAATAATTTCAACTTTAGATGTGACGGTAAGAGCCCTGCCAGCCAAGTTTGCATAATGATCTTTATCTTTACCACCCTCGTTGCCGTACAAGGTTGCGCGGACGTAGTTAAGAAGCCAAAACTCGACCAACATCGGGCCCGTTGCGGCGCATCCTTTACCTGCATAGATTGCTCGAAGACATTCCCAACACCCTTTGATTGGAAAGGTAACAGCATATTTCCATGGGTGATGTCGATGCTACTTACTGTTATATTTTACAGGCCACACGTCGTGTATCTCAGAGGCGGAGAAATACCAAAAGTCATTGTACAGACCAAAGCCTGTCAGTCCGTGCGCGTTCGCAAACTCGCGGTTTCATTTGCCTGACACGTACTAGAATGGAGGCGACCGAGAAAATACATATAGAAACGGCCCAGGGGGTAAGTTTCAAGGTCAGGGAGGCTCTTGGAACAGGCCCCCACGATCGCAAGCCACCGGAGCTAACGGCACACCTTTGGGCACCCCACCACGAATGTCTCCAGTGACAGCTCCGCCCTCGCAATATGAAAAAATTAGCACGGTTGTCCCCGATGCTGCGATCGAACCGGTACCGAAAGAAGAGCCGAAAACGCACAAGAAGCGCAAGTCTGAAGCGACAAATACACCGCATGTTGAGGTCAGTTACATAATTAAGGTGCCTTATATCAAGGTATACGATATTGACTCATATTTTAGACTGTCAATCAGGGCGCTGATGACCATATGTCACGGGAAGGGCCGGTGGCCAGAGATAGAGACAAGAGGAAGAAGGAAAAGAAGGAAAAGAAGGACAAGAAAGACAACGCCGAGAAGGCTCTTACACTGGAGGTTTGTGCTTTCTTCAATACCATGTTACTTGTTGAACCTCTTGACAACAGTTGGGCGTAAATGGCATCGACTCTTCTGCTGTCTCACAACCACTACCTGCGGTAGGCACAAAAGATGAAAAACCGAAAAAGTCTAAGAAGGACAGGAAGGAAAAGAAGGATAAACATCAGTCGGCTGTCCCATCTGAAGTTCATACCATACTTTCCGATTGTGATGTTATAGCTGATTCTTATCCCCTTGACTCAGGTTTTGAATAGTGTCGACCTTGCGTCATCATTACCTGCAGAAGTCACAGGAGATGAAGTCCCTAAGAAATCAAAGAAATCAAAGAAGGAAAAGAAGCATAAGGACACTGACATGGTCGACACAGAGGGGTCGGCGCCAGACGCACCTATCGAGGCTCCCACGACTGATGCGGACGTGATGGATGATGGGGAGGAGAAGAAGAAGAAGAAGAAGCGTAAGTCGGAAATGCCCAGTGGCGAGCCAGAGGTCAACGGCGTGTTAGATGCTACTCTAACATCGACTGAGAAAAAGTCAAAGAAGCGGAAAAGAGAGGCCGAGGAACAGGAAGATGTAATAGCGGAGGAAGCTGCGAGCGAGAAGAAGAAACATAAAAAGAAGAGGGTGGCGGTGTTATGATCACATTAATCTCGGTGTTTCTTGCATTTATCCTTCATGGGTTCATTCATGCGAATTTAATTCGACTCTTATCATTACATGTGCCATCAGGGTATCCAGAATCATGATTTATCCTTCAGAAAGCCGTGGTTGAATCAACCTCGATCGTCGGTATAATGGACGCAATGAACTTGAGGAACACGACCAGGTAGAAGTCGACCCTCATGCCTTCTATCTCCTCCCCTTCAGCCACACCATCAGGGACGGCAACTGCCTTCTTGCCATCCTCCCCTCCGGATCCGGGGACTTTCCGAAGGAGCCACTTCCTCTTTCCACCTTCTTTCCCGCCCGATGACCGAGCACTGCGCTGCTGCTCCTCCACGACGCCTGCATTCATGCGTTCAATGACCTTTTTCATCACACTTGCGTGTTTGCAAGGATGGACTGATGCAGTCTGCATGTTACTGTGAGGAAATGGTTCAATGGTGACGGTTTTCAATGCATGGTCGGCAGCTACATCCTGGAAGATTTGTGGTGTTGTCAAAGGTATGCCATTCTGTAAAACAAATCTCATGAAATCGAAGCCTACTGCAAACAACTAAAAAAATGTACCTCATCATAACCCAATAACCACACACGTGGTGTTTGATAATATTTATCATAAGTAATCATGACGTCGTACGTTCGGACCTGTAGCAAATTTCCTTTGGCTATTTCAACTTCACTACAGCAGGTCAGTACAACTCGCAATCAACACTGAAATCTAACGGAGATTCGACTTACGCCGCTGAGGCAGCCGCTGGCCTGGCTGTTGCTTCATCATCGACTCCTTCAAGCCCTTCCTCTTCCATATCGGGTATATCATCCATGTCTGGTATATCTGCGGAGACGTCGCCATCGACCTTGGATGGCCCATCACCACTAATGTTGAGCGAATCAAGATTATTGGAGATGGAGGAGGGTCCATCAAAGTCTGGAATGTCTTCGATGTCGCCTGGATTAGCAGCTGGATCTACGGATGCTACAACGCAAGCATCATTTACTGAAAAAAATTAACGGAGAGATGAATATGCGCAAACCTCGACCAGCATGAGTCTCGACCCATTCATCGTCATTATCCTTTGATCCGCTATCTGCAAAAGAGATAAGACGTTCCGCGTCTTCGTCAGCGTCCGTGTATGCCAAGGAAGTCGCCCGACGGAGGCATGATACTGCCATCGCGAAATCAGGAACCCAAAGGTATGTGCTTTAGAACCACAAACCTCCATGCGTTACCAGATACTGCTTATCTGCGGGAAGGTAGTCCCGGGATTTAGAGGGCTCGCCTTTTTCCCTGTATACAGATGAGCCTTCGACTACACAGCAATCCATGCAATGTCGCCTTACCATGACCAAACCGGAAACTTGTAAGTTAAAAAGTCCCCGGCAGCAACAAACTCCTCTAGCACGATGGAGTGAACATTAGGGTTCATCATGCCACATAGCGTCTTACCTGGGGTGATTCTTCCATGTTCTTTAAACTTGCTCTCCTTCAGTACCTGGTAGAAAGCAGTCGGTCAGCCAGCGGCCGTGTGCAGTCGGACGGAAGGTGCCACACCGGACTAAGATACTCGCGCACCGCCCAGAATTGTTGCTGTGCAGTATATGAGTTTTATACCATGATAAGCTGAAGGACACACACCTGAATCGCATGCATGGTGACGACTTCGCACTGGTAGTCTTCTGCGAGTTAGGGGCTGCGGTTTGGCTGTGTGGGTGCCGGTAGTCATGGTCACGTGGTTCGACGCGTCGCGTGTTTACCACGAACCGACCACGAACCTAAGGCAAAGCTTTACACCATACTAGTATGGTGAAAGAAAAGAAATTTTCCAAGTGAGCGTATGCGGTGAATTTGTCACCATTATAGCAAATACCATTACATTGCCAGATGGGATGGTCTCTACTTTTGGGTGTCTCGCTAATAGTTACTTGGCAATACCCTCAACCCCACGGTCAAGCCCGGGGAGACCACGCTAAAGAATACGACAGGTGAAACCTTGATGTAGAAGCACGAGGCATCAATGCATTGACCCAAACCGGACAGCCCACATCTCCTCAGGATGATCACCAGGCATCAGCCGCTTGTTGACCAATTCACTGTCCCTTACCAGTCCACGAAACATGCACCTGGCACCAAGCCAGTCTACTCTCCTGATACGCATTGGCAACTCGGCACGACGACGATCTTTGTTTGCCTTGAGGGTGATATACTTCTGCATGTCGGTTGCCAGCGCCCATTCGGAACGTCGCACCTCCTTCATAAAGCTCTCGTACAAAGCTTCAAGTACGTCGATAACAGTGAGGGGACGGCCGTCGTTGGTCGATATAGCGACCGTCCAGGGAAAGTCATGGGAGACGATGCACAAATATTGTGCCTGTGTCGACAAAGCAGGCATCATAATATCATTGGCATAACGAGGATTTAGGTATTGGCGCATGCGTGCTGGAGGCTCACGGACGTCCCACGTGACGGATAATGTCGCAAAAGCAACCATAGGAGATATCTGGCTCTCCACCATCCGCCCGTCTGGGACACGCACACAACGTTAACGATGATGGGGCATATTATACTAAACATTGACGTACTGTCTGTCAGATCATTGTGTCTTTCTCCCCTCCGTTGGTTAGTTGAGCTCGGGGCACTGGAGGTAGGGGTCGACCATTTGGGGTAGCGGGATGTGTCGTTATCCAAGTGCGTATATTCGGAACGCAGCGAAACCTCAGAAGAGGCTCCGCGTGTGGTCTCTGAGGGAAGGTAAGGGATGCTCTCGACGGAGACGGCATGCGAGACAGTTTCCCCAGGATCATATCGCCGTCGATTGTGACGTTCATGTCTCCTACGCGCAGAGCCAGGATATACTGACCTGCTGGCGTAGGGATCTGTGGCCGTAGAGCCTCTGCGAAGCCTTGAGAAGAAAGACATGGGTAGTTGAAATCAGGTCGGAGGGGGAGGGAGAGGGGAATAAAACCCCTGTATTTATTTACTTGCCAGAGCTGTAGGCTTAATATGATAAAATAGCCAGTTCCTGCAGGACGTCGTGCAAATTAAACGTTTCCTCAGGGAGTTACTTGCCATGGGATTTGTCACTGCGTTCAACGTTGTAAGTATCCCCTTTCTCCGCAGCCAGATCACGCAACCCCCCCTTTCTTTCCTTTTATAGTGGCCAATAGCACACGTCGATGGGCCAGAAATCGCTTACAAGGACCCTAGTAGTAGCGATGTCTCCGAGTCAATTGCACTCTAAGTCTATGATGATGGGTTCAGAGCAAAAACCAGAAAGAAACCAAGTCGTGTGTCTGTAGTTAGAACCTAGCTCAACGACCAACAGTCCAAGGACATGTATCCCGGCTGCACTGTGTGTGGGAGGTAGTACTAGTGTCCATGTGGCACTGGGCTGTCAGCGACACCGTGACCGTCCTAGGATCGTCGAGACAGTGGAGACTTGTCTCAGGTCTGCATAGACAAAGCTGATATGAGGAGCCAGTACTACTGGTACATAATGGTACGCTCCCTGGGTGTGTTCAGGATATTCAAAGAATTTAAGATAGTACTGGAGACACGAGTCGAGTCGCGCGGATTGCGCCTACGAACATGAAAGCAAAGGACAAAGACATGATATGAGTCCTAATTTGAGCAAGCAAGCGTACAGTAAGATGTATGTACATCACAAGAATTAGCTCGTCACAAGAATATTAGCCCGGACTGACTAAGCAATTCAAATTGTAACGTTGACTCGAAGGGTGTTCGAACGAACAGAGTCTGACCTTTCAGCCTTGAGACTCTTCACTCCTACATCACTAAATATCACATCCGCGTACCCGAATCCATCTGTCATTGCCCTGAAAGGGCTGCCAGTGTTCGAGACAAGCACCCGCAATGGGCAGGCCACTGGACGCATCGGTGACAGCTACTCTGATAGACTCATTTTGCCGTGCGGTTGAAGGGCCAGTGAGATTCAGGAAATGCCCCTTTCCGAAGACACCAAACGCCCATAGGACTTGATCATTCTGCTGGACTTGCACCTGGCATCCACCAACTTGTGCTAATTTGTAATTCACTATGAGACCTCAGCTTTGACAAGCCACGTTGCTAGAGTCGCCAATGCTTGTTATGAAAAAATCGTCGAACCCCGGGTTGAACTGGCTGTCAAGGGCATGATGCATGAGATCTGAGATATTAGAGTTACTAGAGTAGATATACATACGCATCCCACCCAAAGGCACTCGTCGCATTGGCATCATCAAGGGCGCCCGTAGCCGTGGGCCCAGGATTCGGGTGTGCACCATGATTTGTGCCATCACAGTGATGGGTCCCGTTACTGGAGTGTGTAGTCACGTTATGGACCCTGGTGACAACGGGGCCTTCGAAGATGGTGTGAAGGGCACCCTCGATTCGTAGGTTCACCTGTAGTTGATTATCCATTTGTGAGAACGGTAGTTGCGTGACAGTATTTGCAACGGATGTCAGTCGAAGAACACCCAGCAGTATGAAAAGTAATGTGGCCATAGCAGCGGCGGCGAAGTTTGTCTGCAGCGCAGTAGTACTATGCTCAGTACGTTGTAAGTCATATGGGTACCGAACTTATATGAGTAGGTACTAAATGGGCGGGGACCTACGTTGAATTCGACTCGATTCAGCTCTTCCACAGTTCAGTGGCAAAGAATTACGTACAATGAAACTGCAATGACAATACAGTTTCACTAGCCAATAGACCCGTGCTTCGCACCGGGTTATTTAGGGTTAACATTGCACATGGGTAGTTAATAGAATCAAAGAATTATTTGGTGAAATGAAACTACATACATTAAATACAAATGGAAATACATATTTAATCAGGCTTCAGCAACACTTCTTTGTATACAATATTAGAAGTTTTGTTCCCCTCCCCTAAAAGAATATGGACTCTGTTCCAATTAGTGCCTCTTGACACTGCAACATACAACTGTCCATGTGAAAATACCACGTATCGCAAGTCTATGCCTACCGTGCCAAGAGACTGCCCTTGAGACTTGTTGATAGTCATGGCAAAGGCCAGCCTGACAGGAAACTGGCGACGCTGGAGCTCAAATGGCAATTGGTCTGAGGTGGGTGTCACTGTCATCCTAGGGATAAATGCAGTCTCTCCTGCAAATGGTCCTGAAATGATCCTCACAAAGAGTACCCTGTTGGTCATATTGATGAGACGCAACCTTGTACCATTGCAGAGTCCACGACCAAGGTCAATATTCCGAAGAAGCATGAGTACCACTCCAGGTTTAAGCCTGAGTTGAGATGGAGGAAGCCCACCCATGTTGAGTGAGTTGAGATACTCCACAGGATACACATTGCCATCTTCATTTCCTTTGACTGAGTCTGCACTGGGATAGAGACACTCCTCCCCAGGGAATACATTGAGCACCTCAGCATTAATCTCATCCATTTCCATATTGCGAGGGCAAAGGATGGCACGTTCCAAAAAGTATTTGTCTTGGAGTGCCTCCCCAGTACCAATGTTAAGATAGATAGCTGCAATGAGATCTGACACCTGTGGTCCACAGATCATGTGCTGGGGAAGTGTCAATGAATTGTCCAAAGGGAGATCCTTTCCCTGACCCACATCAGAGAGCCACTGAGCAAATTGTTCACTCTGGGGATCATGAGGGTCGACTCGCATGTTTTGAGTAAGATGGAGGACCTTGACATGATGCCACAAAGGAGATCTTTGGATAGAAGCACCCACGATCTCCTCCTTGTTACCTCGAGGAACGACAGGCAGAGTTTGCTGGAAATATCCACCCCAAGCCACAGTAATACCACCAAATGGACGATCTGGACGCTCTAGGACATCCCTGCAGGTTCTGTCGACAGCTTCAACTACATGACGATGCTGCATAGGCACCTCATCCCATATGATCAAATGGACCTGCTTGAGAAGTTCTGCCAATGGTGAGCCTCTTTTGATGTCACATAGAGAACCCTCATGAATCAGAATTGGAATCTTGAGCATAGCATGTGATGTTCTGCCCCCAATTAGAAGCAATGCTGCAATTCCTGAAGATGCAATGCATAGGACAATAAGACCCCTTCCTCTGATAGAATGAGCCAGGGTGTTCCAGGTAAAAGTTTTGCCTGTACCACCAGGGCCATTGACAAAGAACAGAAGACCCTCTCCATTTATGGCTGAATGGAGGATCTCATCATGGACACGCCTCTGTTCTGCATTAAGCTTGTCAATATTGGTGGCGGCTTTTTCCAGCTCTGTAGCTGGGTCATAGTCCCGCTGCTCAGCTATCCAACGGTTCCCTACCAATCCCTCCCAGTGCCCCATTATCTGTGGCATATCTGGGAACTCATCCAGAGACTTCCCCCCCTGACATATGATCTTGTCAATGAGAAAGAGACCAAAGTCATAGATTTGATCATTGGTAGGATGGTGAATGCCATGCCTATTTTGAAGCTGATACTCCAGGTCATCACAAATATGCTCCTGAAACTCCTCCCAGATTTGAGCAGGCCGAGCAGGGTTACACTGAAGGAGAATAGTGACAAATAACCTCCTGAGCTGGAAACCTGTTTGTATATGTGCAGCCTCCTGAAGACACTGTGTCCACTCTGAATCATCTTCTAACAGGCCCCTTGCCAGGCATGCAGCCTTGTAAGTAGGACAAAGGTCACCATCAAATGATCTAAGCTCCTCAAATGACGTTGCACCTCTGACAACTGTAAGGAGGGTTTGCAAGTAAAAGCGCTCTCCAGAGGCTGGACTTGCAAAATGAAGGGGACCGAGACTGAAACCCCGCTGGCGAGGTTGCCACCACTTGGCTTGCTTTTTCCAAACATAGTGCTCAGGAAATTCCACATAGAGTAGTTCACGTGCCTCAGGATATCTGTCATTGGCTTCAAAATAGGCCATGAGCATGGTCTTAGCATCCTCTGCCCTCTGCAAAGCCATGCCTGGATCCATATGAGGATCAAATATCACATTGTGCTGGCCTGGCAAATGGACTGGAAGTGCCATGACAGGAGGGACCTGAACATGCATTTTATATTCCAGCAGTCTCCAAGCACCTTCATGTGAGCTGACATAGCGTGCATCGAGGTACTGTTTAACCTCATCCCTCTCCTTATTAATGGTCATTGTGGTCCTGTCAGGCCCCTTGTACATATACTTGTGAATGTACTTGATAGAGCGCACATTGAAAGTGGGTTCCACATTAATATGGCATTCAAATTCCAAGAGGAGGGTGGGACAATAGGGAACCACGTCGCGGTTGTCCATGATGTTGCCTCTGACATTATGCTGTCTGCCATCATTAGGACGGTGATACTGTGGATAGCCATCTTCAGTGACAGATGTCACCTCACGAAATTCCTTTGGGAAATGTTTAGAACACTTGCCCTCTGTCATGCAAGAAGCCCGAGGACGTGCTTGTCCACAGGGGCCATGAGTCATTAGATCACAAACTAATTTGTAGAGCCTTGGATGCTCTTGCTGATCAGGAAAGACAGCCCAAACCAAAGCATCCACAGCTTCCGGTGTCCTGATCTTATCCTCCTCTTTAAACCATATGAGAAGGTGCATATGAGGGAGCCCCCGCTTCTGGAATTCGATCACATGGACACGTGCAACTGTGCGACCAAGGATACCATCCTTCATGATACGTTTGATCAATTGCTCCTTCTTGAGATGAAAAACCCTTGCAACCAAGTCAGGACGATCACTGGGAGTCTGGCCTGGCTTGAGAGCATCTTTGATTTCTTTCCACTGGGGGTTTGCTGTCATTGTCACAAAGACATCTGCTGGACCATGCTTCCTAGTGATTGCCATTGAATTTTGAAAATTCTCATTCATATCCCTGGCACTCCCAGTAAATGTAGCAGGCAAGATGACCTTTTGTCCCAAGTTAGCTGGATTGGCCTGATTGTCCTCAGGTCCAAATGTATCAATCATCTGATTGTAGACCTCAGCTCGCAGCTCATGTTGATGGTATTTGATCCAATTTAGCTTCTGCTGTTCAGTCGCTGCCCAAGCATCCACAATGTATTGCTGAAAGAGCTTGCCAGCCAGGAAGAGAGTTTCAGCTTCACCCTCCCTTGGAAAAAGACGATAACGATAGTATTTTGACATGGTCACACGCCTGTCACTTGAAGGGTCCTCCTCCTCCTCCCCCTCCTGGCCTTGTCGTGGAAGAGCTTGGTCTATCCGTGGAATGTCCCAATCCCAGCCTGATTCACCTCTGGGAAAGAGAAGGACATAGTGTAGTGGCGCATACAAAGCATGTTCGGCCTGAATTCGTTGGAGTTCTCCACCTCTAAGCTGAATGACAATGTCTCTAGTGCCTCCAGGCACACCTTCTCCAGGGAGCACAATGGCAATCTCATCCGCTGTAGGAATATTATATCTTCTCTGGTCTGTATGTGCTCTGTAGGTGAGTCTGGCCTCCACAGTCAACCTATCTGGCTGGTTCCTAAGCCTTTCCATCGCCTGCTGATAGATTGGAACCAATGGATTGTGAGCCTGCATCATTTCCTGGAGGTCACTTAACACATCTGAATCCAAAGGATCAAATCTGTTATTGTGCTGCCTACGTCGCAAAGCCTCTGCTGGATCATAAAAGTAGAGCTGCGCATAGCTGGGTGCCCTATCCTGACCCTCAGCAGGAAGAAGAGCACCATGAATATGATAGAGGCCTCCCTGAATTTTGAAGACATATGGCCCATGTCTACTCATGACCTTGTCATCTATGTTCACTCCCACAGAGACGAATGCCAGTGCAGCATTATAGTTCCGAATCTTTTCCCTAAACTGTTTTCCACGCCTGTCTTGGCTGGCCAAAAGAGTCTTTAGTGGTTCTGGAGGTTCCATCAACAATTCAAGGTGTATCTGGCCCTTTGAGCAACATATACCAAATTTGGGCTCAGCAATGGTAGAGTCGGCCAGACGCTCTGCCTTCCAATGCCATGCTTTACATTTTGGACATTTGTCATCCATAGCACCAAGGTCATGAGGTGCAATCTGTTTTTCAATCAAAGGGCGACGTGCTAGTGGAAGGTTTCTTAAAGGCATTGGTGGAGGCGGTGGAAGTGGAGGGGGCTGAGGAGGAGCAGGTGGATGCAGAGGGTGTGGAGGCACAGGGGGCACAGGGGCAACAGGAGGCACAGGTTGTTGTGGAGCAGGCTGATGAGGCAGTGGAAGTGGAGGGGCCCGAGGATGAGCAGGTGGATGTGGAGGCTGTGGAAGCACAGGTCGTTGTGGTGCGGCTGCTGCTGGAGTGGCATTTGATCTGGGAGAGGTTCAGGGTTTGGATTCAATGCCTGTGCACGTCGTTGTGGCCGTCCTCATTGTGGCAGAGGCATAGGATTGATATTAGCAGCCTGGGCCCGCAACAGAGCTACAGCTGCAGAGCCTATAGGGACAGGAGGAGGTGGTGCTGCCTGGGCCTGTCTTTGACGCACAGGTGCAAGAGGCATATCAGCTAACTGTTCCTGTATGGCACGTACAGCATCCCGAGGACTTAGATCAGGTGGAATGGCATTTGAAGGTCCAGCCACAGGAGGCCAAGGAATTACATTGTGCTGAGGGAGTAGAGGTCGAGGAAATGGCTGAGGAGGTGGAGGGTCAGGATTTCGAAGACGTTCTTGAGCTGCAGCGAGAACCATATCCCGACGATGCACAGAAGGGGACGTCATTGGCAACCGCTGCTGAGGCTCCAGAGCATGCTCCTCCTGCCTATCATGCTCTGGTGTAGAGGGTTCCCTTAGATTACAGTCAGTTTCAAATCAAGCCAAAATATATATATATAAAGGATACTCACATTTTCACAATCACTGTAGCTCACGGCCAACAATAGGGGATACCAGGGAGGCAGTCAATGTCCACCTAAACCGTCTAAATCCAATGTGTGCCACCAAACCAATCCCAGTTCACAGACCACACTGGCTATCAGAGTTGTAACTCTGGCCAGAATCAAACTGCAATGCAAGCTCCCAGTGCACAATCTAACCAACCAAACACCCAACCAAACAAATCCACCACAGATACCAGCAAGGTGGTCAATGTCCACTTAAACCGCCTAATCCAATGTGCACCACCAAACCAATCCTAGTCCACAGACCACACTGGAGTTGTAACTCTGGCCAGAATCAAACTGCAATGCAGTAGAGTATGCCAGTCCACAATACAACCAACTGACCACCCCAACTGCTCTAGGAAGGTCAGAGATTATCACAGCACAGAGCACACCAAAAACCAAGGAGAGAATCTAAAACATTAGCTTGAAAATCCAACATACGCATTGCAAAACCTTACCAAATAGCTGCAGGGCTTGACTGAAAGAAATAGCAAATCAGTCAGGGACCAAGCCCAAATAGGCCCCAAAAAGGCAAAGTTCCATGAGAATAAGACCATACCTAAGGAATGACAGACTGAAGAACAGATCTGGCATAAAGAAGTCAAATTGTGGCTGAAAAAGCGATATAAAACAACAAAAAATACCAGAAGGAAACAACTATAATTACCAGAGGGATTGCAGATATAAATACTTAAAATAGCAAATACAGTAGCATAACACTCACCAGAATGGAGGAGCAATAGCCAGGTAGGATGGGCAGTAGTTACAGGACCAAAGTCAACTGCAAAGAGCCTAAAAAATGCCAAAAAAAGCGAAAATATAAGAAATAAAAACATAACAAAAATAAAGAAAGGCAGATACAGTAGACCTGCAATGGCAGACAGGCAAGGTAGCAGGCACTGAGAGCAGGAACCTGGGTTGAAAAGAAGGAAAAAAGAGGATTAAAAAGGGAAAATTAATGGAAGAAAACACAGACCAAGGGCAGGGATGACAGCCAGGAATGGATGGAGGCAAGGAGAGGAGAAACCTGGGGTGAAAAAAAGTCAAAAAAAGCGAAAATAAATGAAGAAATAACAATAATAAAAAAGGCCAAAAAAGCGAAAATTAATGGCAAAGAAGACACCAGGGGCAGGGATGACAGCCAGGAAAGGAGGGAGGCAAGGAGAGGAGAAACCTGGGGTGAAAAAAAGTCAAAAAAAGCGAAAATAAATGAAGAAATAACAATAATAATAAAAAGGCCAAAAAAGCGAAAATTAATGGAAAAGAAGACACACCAGGGGCAGGGATGACAGCCAGGAATGGATGGAGGCAAGGAGAGGAGAAACCTGGGGTGAAAAAAAGTCAAAAAAAGCGAAAATAAATGAAGAAATACCAATAATAAAAAAGGCCAAAACAGCGAAAATTAATGGAAAAGAAGACACACCGGGGGCAGGGATGACAGCCAGGAATGGATGGAGGCAAGGAGAGACAGGCAGGAGACAGAGACAGCCGGTAGCAGACACAGAGAAGGCCAGTAGCAGACAGAGAGAGAGCAGGCTGCGCAGCTAGGAACGGCACTCGCGGCTGCGCCGCTCACGTTCAAACTCAGCAAATTATGTAACATTATTATGTAAAACACCCACAACCACCCTTCCAGCAACTTTATACTATAGACTAGGTGGATACCCGCGCTTCGCGCGGGGGTTCAAGTCAAACACCTCGGTAAGGTCAAACGCATCAACGCCTTGGGTAAATCAAACTTGGGATAAGTAAAACACATTCGGATAAGAAATTTTCTTTCAGATAAGTAAAATGCATCTTATTGATTGACAGTAGCTCTAAGTAACACATCAAGGTAGGTAATGTTATGACCATGCTGCTTGACCAACTCTGGTACCTCCATGCCTCCTCTGGCTCTATTCTGCAATGTCCACACTTTGACCTTTTGATCCCCTTGTTCTTTACTATTCACATACTTCCCCTTTTGACTCTATTCACCGGCCTTCCCTACTTGACCATTAGCATAGCAAGTCCGGAGCATCAGGAGATCCATTTGTTCCACAATCAATGTTACGACTGTTCCGCTCAAACCATCTCCGCCATATCCGCATATCCTCCGCACCACCTCTGCACCGCCTCCGCACCACCTCCGACTCTATTCCATAACATCCACACCATCTGCAACCCTCTACCTCGACCCTAGTGATTTCAGTACCCCTGGCCACCTCCAGATACCGGCCCCCGTACTCGACCCTGAACACAGCAAGATACCATTTCCGTAATTCCGTTTCTTCCGAGGCCTATTGTACTTACTCGCCTTGTTCTTTGCCATTGTACTTACCCTACCCTGCACCCCCCTTGTCATCCCATTGTTCCGCATTAGTTACTTGCCCCATATATCTATCCGATTCCTGCACTCTCCAGAATTTGCTTAGTACCATACCATTACCTGTTGCTTCAGCTCTTTGTATAAAACCCCTCATGTATGTCTCCGTTCCTGCAATCAGATAATCAACTTCGATACGTGATTCCCTTCGCACTGTCTCCTGTTCTTAGCACAGCGATTTTTGCTAGTCTTGTCTCCTTCCGCTCTCGACCCTCTGTCCTCCGCCTCTTCCAACCTTTGTTCTCCAACCCTCAAACCTCGACTCTCAGTATTCTGTTCCCAACTTCTGCCTTCTCCGATATCCGCAAGTCAATCCCGAAATACTTAGGACAGTAGTTCATCAGGGGCACAACACATAAGTTGAAGCCGTTGTCCTTTCCAGTTCCGACCTCTGGGAATTCCAATACGTAACAATCAATTAGACCCACATTCCCCTTGTTCTTTTGCCTATTGATTGTTCTTAGTTCTACCCGGCACCCCCTTGTAGTTCCTCTTGTTCTGTATTAGTTACTTACTCTATTTATCCTAGTTACTTTTGCTTGCAGCAGAATTGCTTACCTCTACCTTCTGACATGTTGTCTCAGCTCTTTGTATAAAACCGAGTCATGTGTGCCTCTGTTCTGCAATCAGATAATTGACTTTGATATGTGACTCCCTTTGCACTGTTTCCTGTTCTTACCACAGCAAGTACTTGCAAGGCCTCTGTCTCTCTGACCTCTGCCTTCCAACTCGATTTCTGATATCCAACTTAACTTGATTCTTGAACCCTTACCTCAAGGTGGATACCCATGCTCCACATGGGGGTGTAGGTCAAACGCCTCGGTAAGGTCAAATGCATCAGCAAGGTCAAACGCATTGGGTAAATCAAACTTGGGATAAGTAAAACACATCTCATTGCAATTGAAAGTAGCTATAAGTAACACATCAAGATAGGTAATGTCTCTACACATGTCTGCATGTGCCCAAGTATAGTGTGCATAGCCTCGAATATAGCATGCTTATTGTGTCCCTGGTTTGTAACATGACCCCACACATAACATGTCCCCAAGTATAGTGTGCATAGCATGTCCTCCATGCATAGTGTGTCTCCACATGTAGCATGTCCCCAAGTACAGTGTGCATGGCGTGTCCCACATGCATAGCATGTCCCTGGTTTGTAGCATGTCCCCAAACATAGCGTGTCCCTAAATTATAGCATGTGTGTCCCCCATGCATAGCGTGTCCACATGTGTAGCATGTCCCTACATGTAGTGTGTGTAGCATCTCCCTCAAGTATAGTGTGCAAAGTGTGTCCCCAATGCATAACATGTCCCCCAAGTATAGTGTGCATAGCATGTCCTTTGTTTGTAGCGTGTCCCCCAAGTATAGCATGTGTAGAATGTCCCTTGTTTGTAGTGTTTTCCCCTGTAGTGTGTCCCTTGTTTGTACCGTGTCCCCCAAGCATAGTGTGTCCCCACATATAGTGTGCACATCCCCATGCATAGTGTGCGTGTGCCCATGCATAGCCTGTGTGTCCCTATGCATAGCATGCTTGTCCCCATGCATAACATGCATGTCTCCACTCATAACATGCTTGTCCCCATGCATAACATGCGTGTCTCCACACATAACATGCATGTCCCCATGCATAACATGTGTGTCTCCACGCATAACATGCGTGTCCCCATGCATAGCATGTCCCAATGGCATGTGTAGCATATCCCCAAGGGCTTCAAAGTGAAGCAAGCAGAGGCTGTTACTTATCATTAACTTTTCGCAAACTCAGGGACATGTATCAATATCTATTTTGTGACATATACAGACATAAATAAAATAGTAAAGGAAGCCATATTTAAGCAGCTGCTGTCACTAATTTTAGCAAAGTCAGGATTATCTATTTTTTTGAAAAAAATGTCAAGAAAATGTCCAGTACATGTAAGCTGAAACTGTTATTAATTTTAGCTAAGATAGGCTTATCTATTTTTGAAAAATGTCAAAAAAATGCACTGTACATTTAAGCTGGAGCTGTTGTCAATTTTCACAAAGTCAGGATAATTTATTGACATCTATCTGCGAAAAAATGTCAAAAAAGTACAGTACATTGAAGCAGAAGCTGTTATTAATGCCCAGCCAAAACCAGAGAACCCAGAGACTGACAGAGAAACCCAGGGCCCAGCCAAAGCCATAGTAAGCCAGCCCCCAATATAGCCAGAGAACACCAGAGAGGAGTGCCTGTGAGCAGCTTTACAGTAAATAAAACAACAAAAACCACATTGAAAGCAGAATCTGTTGTGGTGAATTTTAGAAAAAACTCATTGATGTCTATTTGCGAAAAAAACCTGAAAAATATAGATATTAAAATCCATTTTTTTCAGCACAGTCTTGGGATTTTATTTAAATGTATTTGCGAAAAAATCACAAAAAATATAAAGCACATATGTGACAATACAATATAATGGAAAAAAAAAGCAACCAATAAAATTACACACACAAATAAAATAAAATACATGGCAATGCATTAAAAAAGAGATATTCCCTACCAATAGAAAGCCAGCAAAGCCAATAGATAGCCAGCAAAGCAAAGCAATAGAAAGCCAGCCAACAAAGCAATAGATAGCCAACCAACCAAAGCCATAGACAGGCAGCCAGCTAAAGGAGGAGAGAGACACCAGAGAGAGCAGACAGCAAACAGCGCAGACAGAGCATAGAGGAGAGAGCAGACAGAGCAGACAGAGCAGACAGCAGACCGCAGAGAGGAATGGCCGATCACGCAGATTCCTGGCGTTCTATCCTACCGTTCTGCCTTTATATACTGCGCGCGTGGTCGTGCACGGACCACGCGTGAACGGGTCACGTGACCTGGGACGCTGCTGCGCAGCGTCAATGGTCTGGCCTGGGCCAGGGCCTAGGGCTCACGGCTGCGCCGCTCGCGTCCGATTGGCCAGCTGACTAAGGCTGACCTAAAACCTGACATAAGCTCACGCCACAACCCACCGAGCTGTTTTCAATAGTGTAACTAGGTGGATACCCGCGCTTCGCGCGGGGTGCAAGTCAAACGCCTCGGTAAGGT